>JAJJWW010015451.1:0-265127 GCA_023531295.1 Papaver armeniacum
TTACGAACCCTTGAATCAAACCACCTCCAGTGTCATTCTTTGTTCAATTCCTTCACCACAACAAACCCATTTCTCTGTTGAACTCAAATTTCAGTTCTCTTGATTACTCGAACCCATTTCTCACCACCAACAACGGCATCAACTCCTTTTCCTGCACATTTCTTCATCTCCATTACCAATGACAGACAAGAAGATCGATTTCTTTCTCCGCATCTTAATCACTTCACTTCTTCTCCATTTAGAGTGATCTCTCACAAACCCATCTCTATTTACATCTCAACCAATCGCAGATCCATAGCCGCTTAACGAGCTCTCGGATTCAAATTGGTTATCTGCAATTCAACCTAGCCTCATGAAAATCAACAGATCACGTCTCAATCCCTAATAAGCGCTTCTCGAATCACCATGGAAGCAATGATTCAAATCATCTTCATCTCGGTTTTCAATTTCGTGAAACCCTAACTTGCAGCATCGGGTCTTGCGATTTCTTCCCCGAATAAAAACCCACTTTCTTTCTCGATTAGCAGCGAGAGAAACCACTAGAGCCATCACGGATCTGTTCTCTCGATTCTCATCTGCATCTCCCCGAGCTTCACAATGCATTCGTTTCTTCTTTTCAATTTTTAGGTGAATGGGAGAAATGAGAGACATACCTCTCAATTTTAGGTTAGGGTAATAATTTGAGGTAGGACAGATATCGGTACCCTACCCATAGGCTAGGGACACCCCAGTATAATTACACCCTCGATAAATGATAAGGGGTACCCGATGACAACCCCCTTAGCCTTGAGTGGGCCTGGCTTTAGTACTCCTCCAAATTGGGTTGCCCCTTAACCTCAACTGGCTCCATATATCAATCGCCCAAAATGACCTTTTTGCCCTTTTGGCTCAAATTGGGTGATTTCTTCTTCTTTTCCTCCGTGTGACTCCAAAGTAGCTACAAAACTCAAAACAAAGTAAAATACATAATTTACAAGAAAAATAGTAAAGAAAGCATAAACAATAGATAGTAAATAGGATGTATTCTACACCCTATCAGAAGTTTGAAGCAAGATTGTCCATTTGGAGGAGAATTACATTATCAAAAGGAGGTAAACTTGCCCTTTTGAAATGTATCTTATCTTCTTTACCAACTTATTTCTTTTCATTATTCAAACCACCAATGTCTGTGATTAAAACTCTTGAGAAGAAAATGCGAAACTTCCTATGGGAATACAAAGATGGAGCAAAGCTATCCCATTTAGTTAATTGGGCTAGGGTATGTGCTACTAAAGATCGTGGAGGATTGGGAGTATGCAACCTTAAGCTTATGAACATGACGTTACTATCCAAATGGTGCTGGATATTTGGTGTTGAAAAGAATAGACTGTGGTTCAAAATTATAGCAGACAAATATGAAACGGAATTCTCTTGTTGGATACCAAGTCCAGTTTCACAAACCTATGGAGTTTCTTGTTGGTGAGCTATTGCAGACACCGCAGTTTTAATCAACAATAATTCTATTCTAAACCTGCACTCTGGGGTTGAAATTTCTTTTTGGAATGATTTATGGTGTGGTCGTGTGGTTCTTGCCAGTATGTATCCTTCTCTTTACAAGCTGTCCACGGACAGAAATATAAAGGTAGCTAATATGATTACAATGGATGGGAGTTGGAGATTTGATTTCAAAAGGGTTCTTACCGATGCAGAAACAAATGAATTAGCCTCTCTTCTTTCGGTTATTGGAGATAACCCGGCTCTTTTGGATGGAATGGAAGACACACGACGTTGGTCTTTGCATAGCTCACGTATTTTCTCGGTAAGAACTTTGTATGCTCAACTGGTGATTCGTGATGGGGTTAATAACTTTCCTTGTGAGTTTATCTGGAGGACAACAATTCCACCCAAGATAAACTTCTTTGTTTGGAAATTAGTTCATGGAAAGCTAAATACAAAGGATGTTCTTCTGCATAAAGGAATTGGAGTTGATAATTCTTGTGTGATGTGTGGGAATGACTTGGAAACACAAGACCATCTGTTCTTGCATTGTAAGATTGCACATAGAGTTTGGTCAATGTTATTACCTAGCAATTCTTACGCATGGGTTGTTCCTAGTTCTGTAATGGTTAATTATTTTTCGGCACACAATGACTTTCTCAAGTAACGACAACTATATTTGGAGTTTAATACCTATGACTATTTTCTAGACGTTGTGGAAGGAACGTAACAGCCGTACTTCGATGATAATCACAATTTCAAACCGATGATGAACTCGGGAATGAGGCTAAAACATCTATTCTTTATATTCTTTTGTCGTGGGAAGAAGAGTACATGCTAACATTGCTAGTTCTGTTTTAAAAGATTGGGAAAATTTATTTGTGTAACATAATTCTTTTCTTTTTTTTTCTACCTCTGGTAGCACTCTGTAAATTCCTTTCTTTCTGATATATCATCTTTTCTGATAAAAAAAAAAAGTATCACTAGATGGTTCATTTTGCATTGCTGCTAGTTACGTACACTATAGGGGAGAATTTGGATATATTGAGGATGATTTGATTGATGATAGGGAGACCTGCCTGACAATTTGGAAGAAGAGAGGAAATTGGAGATGAGCAAATTGAAGACTCCAACAGACTTCATAATCAAAGCCCGAGTCCATAATAGAGGACCAGTGAGTTTTAGTTAGCCCGTCTAAAGGCAAAGCCCGAGTCCATAATAGAGGACCAGTGAGTTTTAGTTAGCCCGTCTAAAGGCGTAAACGGTCTGGACCCAATTTCAGGCCCGATGACAATCACCCCGAAAGGCTAAATCTGGTCACCTCACCCACGATATCGTGATAAAGATGGTAAGCCAAAAAGTGGTAAGGCACTGTCTCGCCTTGTTGCCCTGGTGGGTTAGACCTAGCCTCAAATCAGGGACAGTACCAGCTTACTTAGTCGGATACCACATCTAATGTGGGTGACTACGTCTTAGACACCAGACCTTGCCGGTTGGTTTTTCATCTCTACCACTAACAGATTCAATACCAACTAAACATATGTTCTCCTACCTAATCTTGGCCTAGTTTGAGCTGGCGAATTGCGTTTTCTCTGACCCAGACGCGGACTAGGCTTATCCTTGAGCTGGTGATGAATTAATTAGTTTCTGTAACCCGAACATGAAGAAGCTGTATCAACTCCATTGTTTCTTTGACAATGTAAATATATATAGTGATGATCAACAATTGGAGTCCGATGCCTTCAGTTCACATGCAAGCACCAATACCATCCATCCATTTCTCTATTTGGATCTCGAATCCTTAGCACCCACGTATGATGAAGATCCGTTTAATTGCTTCACCAAGAGCGCTTACAGTTTTCTTAACATTACCCATCCCTTCGGCACCTCCCATTAACAAAACGGCATGACAGCAAGCAAACTAGGACCATCTCTATATTTCATCTAGTAAACAGCCTCCTTCTGACTCAAATACAGGGGAACATACACAAAGACCCAGGCAGAATACAGGGGAACATACACAAAGACCCAGGCAAAATACAGAGGAACATACACAAAGACCTAATGTTTTTTGCTTTAGTTTTGGTAGGGGTGTGCCAGGCGTTTGCAGTAGGGCAACACAAAGGCAACACACAAGAAACCCAGAAGCAAGCTACTGTTGTGGAAACTCCCCCATGAAAAAAATTAATTTAATACCGTGCCGTCCTTTGACAAGCATATCAGATATTAAACTGATAAGAACAGATACTACACTTGATCTTAGCCAATAGGCCGAGAAAGGGATGCTTATTCTCGATTCTAACATTCGCTTTTATACTGTCTCGTTTCCATAGTACGTAATAAACAAGTGAAAAAATTCAATTTTTCTTTCTCTCTCCTCTCCCACTCTCTTCTCCCCTCCCCTGCAACCTTCACAAACTTTTCAAGCCTCTCCCTGAGCTCGGATTTGGTCTGTTCTCCGGCCAAATCCGAGCTCCGATTTCGTTAGTAGTTTAGTCTTGTTTTTATTTTTTGTTTGGGGGTTTTCAGGGTTCTGTTCTTAGCATTTGGGGCTTTTAGCTCTAGATCTAGGTTGAGATATTGGGTTTTCTATTTAACCTCACTTTCCGGTCTTAATGTTGGAGTGCTGAACAGCACATCATCAATTAGAAGGATGGGTTTTCTAATGATGTTGGCTGTTTGATTTCCTCACCCTGGATCTAAGTCTTCTAAGATTTCCTTGGTTTTTTCCTTTGGGTTTCGTTTTTCTGAGAGACGGCTTCCGATCGGTGTTTGGTTAGAAGTACTTTGATTGAGAGTTGGGTTCTTCATAGATTTTGAGTTTTGTGATGTGGGGCTGATTTGTTGGTTTTTCTTCAATTTCCATTTGTTTTTTTCATCTTTTTCAATCAACATCATTCGAAATCACTGATTTCATCGAGGTACTTGTTTATTGATGAAATTAGTGGTACATTTCGTTATGATGGTTTGTTATGGAAGATGTCAGTTTATACGGAGGTGGATTTCGTTCAAGGGTCCGACAATATTGACGGCAGGGTGGTTCAAATCCTAACCTTACTGGTTTTTCTGTTTGATTTTGCTCGCTTCTTCAACATCATCTTCAATCAAAAACTTTGAGTAAAACTTTCCTAACTTTTCTAAAGCGGTTTCAACGGTGGTTTGATGGATCTGGTGTTGAAGACGGTGGTACAGATTATGGCAGTTCATTCCAACGTCAATTTCAAAGATGGGGTCGCGGCGGCGGCAATTTCAGCTTATCACTGCTATAATTTTCCTTTGGTTGATTTAGGGTTTTGGGAGGGTTGAGGTTTTTGTGGGCTTTCATTTACGTGGGTTTTCCATCTGGGTCCTTTTAGGGACATTTCTATGTGGGTACTGGGTACATCATCTATGTGGGTTTGCATCTTGTAAGTGGGTTTGGTACAAAAATTATGTACACAAACATTTCTATATATAAATTTATTTACCGATCAAAAAAAAAAAAACTGTCTCGTTTCCATTCCTTTGCATTAACTAGTTTATGTGGGACTAAATCTTATAAACAAGTTGAGTTTACTAGGGAACTGAGATGAGTTCGTTGGCGTGGTATTCATCTCAAGAGAAAAAACGCGTAGTTACATAAGCTGCGTTATAGGTAGGGTGTGAGAAAAGAAAAGAGTGTATATATTATGTGACTCATAAACATGCAAGTTGCAATACGTAGTGTGTCAAGTGTATAAACAGATAACATGGATGGAGTGTTCAAAATTACGTAGATGCGCTCAAAATTCCAGAGGTTAGGGTCTAGGGTTGAGGATGCTTTTGAAAATTACGGAGAGTATAAACAGTTAACATGGGTTGAATGTTCTAGACACTTCTATACAATAGCTGACATGCCCAGTATAAACAGTAACATGGATGGAATGTTCTAAATGGTCTTAGCTAGCTTTGATTTATGCATGTAGCAGATTGTGTATCCTGCAAGATGTTATGATTACAGATTGCATTGTCTCGGTGGAGCAACTTTTGGTTGTTCTATTTCCAGAAATGTTGTTTCCTTCCTATATGCTTTTGAATCGTCTCTCAAGTTATGAGCCTCAGCGACTCTGGCAAAAAGTTTTATGACTTCCTCTGGACTTAAGTGTTATGTTGTTTTTTTTTCCTTGACTCGTCTGGATCTTGAGTCGGGGTATTGTGTTCCCAGCTAGTAAGGTAGATCCCTGAAAAGCACAGAGACCACTGCATCTGAATGCCCCGTTATAAAAAGCACTTCTTTTTTTTTTTTTTTTTACGGGGTTTCTCGCGTAATTCACAATCAAGAGAAGCTTGCAAAACATGGCGAGCTCTGATACCTAAACCCAGTAGAGTTTTACTTTACGGGGTTTCTCGCGACAAGGCCTCCACTAAACAGATGGAAGCACAATTCTACTTCTCAGAACAAAATACTGATAATAAGGTTGATGATGATAACTACTTGGAAACACTTACAAAGTTAGAGCACAATATAATCTTGCCATCATCCTGTTTTTCCTTTTAATCTACCTCTGGTAGAATGCTTTGTAAATTCCTATATTCTTCAATATATATCTTCTCTTCTGCATCTGTAGTAGCTTTTAATTTGGAAGATGAGAAGTTTGAATTGCTCCGACCAATACCTTCTGCTGTTTGGGACGTTAATGATGGACTCATGGTACTTGGAGGAAATTTTTGTTTTCTACAGGTAGTTCCCAGTAAACATTTGACGATATGGGAGTTAGGGAATAGGAAAACTGTTGAATATACACAGAAAGGTTCCGTTGGTTTCACTTAAGTTTTTATAGCATGGAAGACTGGAGCTTGTTTGAACCAGTTTCGCTTAAGAAGAGCAACAAATATTTCTTGAGGTACAATGTTATTCTTCCGAGTTATGACCCTCAAACTAAGACTTTGAGAAAGCTAGAGGAGACTTTAAAGAAACTCATGGCAGATGGTACGCATTCAGTATATACCACCAAGCGAGCAACTCCTTTCATGCATAGCCTTGATCCGTTGAAGAGTTGATTGAAAAGAAAAGAAAAACTCCCCTGGAAACAAAAGAATCAAATTATCTTCTATTATTATTTTTAATTTTTTCTTTATCAAATTAGCTTTTTATAATGTTGATAATCTAGAATTTTGTCATGGTCAAAGGCAGAATCAATTGGTACTCACTTTCTGTTAAGTTGTCCGCATTTATAAATTTGGTTCATGTTAATGACCAAAACAAAATCGTCATTAGGAAACCTCTTCTTTTCTTCAATTTAGTAGTTTTTTTTTTTTTTTTTAATGAGTTTCCAAATTCTTAGTTTTCTTGTGTTATAAATAGAGACAGGGTGGGGATTTAACGCTCTTGTCATTGTTCAGAACCAAATTTTAAAGAGAATGAATTCAATGGAGAATCTACCCATAGAAATCACAGAAAACATACTTTCTAGGTTGCCTAAGGTCTTTCAATTCCAATCCAGACAAGTATGCAAAACATGGCAAACTTTGGTACCTAAACCCAAGACGGGTTTACTTTACGCGGTTTCACACCGCAAGGCAACCACACTGGAAACACAATTCTATTTTTCAGAAGAAAATAATGCTGCCTACTTGGGAGCACTTACAAAGTTAGAGAAGTGTGTTTTCATGCAACCATTACCATGCTACAAAATTTTCATGGTTGGTTCATGTCACGGTTTAGTTTGTTATGCGGCTTACAGCAGTTACGCAACTTCAAGAAAAAGAATATGTGACGATATAAAAGTCTATATCTGCAATCCTGTCACTGGAGAGCAAATTCAACTTCCGACAGTTAACAATTGGCACACTTTTGCAGAACAGGCGATTGGATTCGGATATAATCGTTCAAGCAACGAGTACAAGGTTGTTAGAATTCTGCTCGATAGCAAATATCACCGGGATGGAACCATTCAGGTGTTTACCCTCCAGGACGGTACTGTGTGGAGAAACAGCAAGTCAACTAGTACTGTTGTTAAAAAATGCTTTAAACCCCATTTGGGTCGGGCTGCACCAATACCCACTACAACAAAAAGTGCTATATATCACACACTAAACATCACAATGTATGAACACTTGTGATCTTTTAAGGGCTAAAACTTAAAGACCATTAATATTATCGTGTTTGTGATCTTAGATATAAAGACCTATCCATTCATCTCATACATTTTAAGAAGTGTGATCTTACAATTTGTGCATTTGACTACTCTAACCACTATTTTGTGATCCAAAATCTGTCCATTAAGCTTTCTTAATAAATTATAAGAAATATTTGCACCCAGTGTGGCTTGAACTTGCGACCTTCAGGTCCATTCTGAGGAAAAAAAGACAGCCCACAAAATTTTGGGAGGTCCAATAGCAAAACCTAACTTTACTCACCTACTCCTCGAATTCTCAGAACTTTTTTCTCATTTTTTTTTTACTCTCAAACAAAAAAACTCTCTCCGTCTCTCTCCCTCCATCTGCTCTCGATTTTTCTTCAAATTCATAGAGAATTCAAGCGAGTTTTCATAGAAATCGCTAATTTCATTTGGATGCAGGTACGATTCAACTGGTTTCCCTCTTGTTTGGGTTATATATGTAGTCAGATTCGAAAATTGAAGTTGAGATTTGAAATTAGGGTTGATTGTTTAGTTGTTTTAATTTTTGATTTCTAGTTGTTTTAATTTTTGATTTCAATAACGTTTTTCTGCAGGGTTGATTTTTGACCCGAAGAAGAAGAAGAAGAAGAAGAAGTTTACTTCGAATTAGTTCAAACTTGATCAGGTAGGTATGGATCGTATTACTTTTGATTTTTTTTTTTTGTTTAATTTTTGGCTTGATTTAAGTAATTTCTTAATGTTGCCGTTATGATGAGGTTTGGTTTTGGTTTGATCTGCACTGGTTTTGAGTTAAATTTGTATATTAGGTTTTGTTTGTGAAGGAATGATCTTTTGTTTGATTTGAGTTAATGATTTTGAAGAGTAATATCTTGATTATTAGGGAATTATTTGGAAATTTACTTAATAGAGGTGTGGAATGTTAGGGTTTTGTATAATTTGGATGGGGATGGGGATGAGATAGTTGGGGTTATGGTTAATTAGTGTATAAATGAAGGATTGGTTGCCTAATTGGGTTCAAACCGATACGGTAATGTTTTTGATTAGGAGTTCTTGGTGCTAATCCAGTGGTAGTGGTATAAGATGTGAACTGGTATAAAGCTTAGTTCTGCAATTTTGTTGGTGAACATGTGAACAGAGATTAGTTTATATAAGATGTCAATCTCTGCAATGTCTCTTATTACATTTCTGCGCCACTGCATTTTAAACCTTGCTTAACGTTTTACAATGTAAAAACACACGAGAGATAGGATCATCACTGTCCAGACAAAATACACACAAACTCACTACATTGTCACCTATTTTCCCTTGTATTCTTAGTGAAAGGATGGCAAGCTTCCAATATGTCTGATTGTTAGGTAAGATAGATACGACAGTTCTTGTTTTTTCATTTGATACAACTGTTGGTTGTGTTATCTATAACATTTTCTATATCTGTTGTCATTGTTTTTGAGAATCAATTAAGCTCAGTTTCTAAACTTTTATTTGGTTGTAATGTAGAATTTAAAGAAAAAGGAGGAGCTCAGTCATACATGATGATAGTGAAGAAGAAGATATGGAGACAACCTGGATTGTAATTACTTGCATGCTCTATCTTGAATTTAGCTGATGAAACTACATTATAATGTTGTAATGTACCGAAATGCATCATTATAATGCACATCTTTAACACAATTGCATTAGCTCATACATTGTGCTGTTTTGCAGCTTTGTCAATCAAGGAACATACTTCATAATTATTTCTTTGGATTTTGACATTTTAATTCAGTTGTTTGTTAATCATGAGACGCATGTAACTTTCAGGAAGTTATTGTGAAGATTATCATGGAGCAAGACTTCCATGTTGTGCGCATCAAGGAACATACAGGAGGTATGCATCTAAACTCTTAGCTTTTCTGTAAAATGGCAATGATTTATGTTTGATTTCTTGTTATTAGCTTATTATTACTAATGCTGTAAGTTGTAAATATCAGGACCTGGAGTAGGGTTTTCTGGTAAAATTGAAGAATTTATGAAGCTTATTTCAGCTTCGGTTCGAGTTCAATTCAGAATTATGAGTATGGTGTGTACACTCTGATTTTCTTTTCCTTATTGGTTATTCAAAATATCCACCTTCAACTCTAAATTAGATACTTCACAATTGTGAATTGCTGCATAAACTCTGATAAAGGGCCATTTTTGTACTTGGAGTGGGAGAACAGAGTCGATTGGATGAAGAAGAGCCTTGGGAGTGGGTTGCGCAGGTCGAGCTTGGTCTTCTACCTTTGTTTCTATGCCTGATGGAGCCATCTCAAGCGAACCACTTCATTCTACACTGGTCTGAAGGTTGTAAAGCTTGAATCTGAGTGAGATAAATTAGAGCCAGAACTGCTGAATATCTTGTCAGAACACTTTGCTTGCTCTTGTTTAGGAATTGGGCCTGGTGTATAGTTATCCGACTTGAACAAGTAACTCAGCAAAATGTGTAATTTCTGTATTATTCTAATATTTTTTGTTCAATGACATTATTTCCCATTTATGTTTATAATTTTGCATTTAGTTCGTCAGTTTTGAATTTGAATTACAGGTGCAGAAATGAAATGAAAGATATTGTTTGTATAGAGTAAATTTGGGTTGAAAATTTAGAGGAAAGATCACAACTTTTAAAACCTTGTCTTTTAAAAAACCTTGTCTTTAGATCTCAACTTTTCAGAACTTTATGTTCTTTGCATACGGTAGGATCACACTTTTCATTGCTGGAGAGTAGTTATCTATAGATCACCCTTTAGATTATACTGGCAAAGATCACAAACAGCTAGTACTTAGATCACACTTCTTAAGAATGATCCATGTATGTTTTTGTTGTAGTGACCATTAGTGGGTGTTTTTGCAGGTGGAGCTCTTCACTGGATGGGTAGGTGCAGTACAGAACGCACGACTGTATTAGCTTTTTGATTTGGAACATGAGACGTTTAAATTGCTTCCATCAATACTTTCTGCTGGTTGTGATGCTAATGTCGAACTCATGGTATTGGGAGGGAATTTGTGTGTTCTACAAGTAGTTTCTGACTAGCCAGTTGCACCCCTCAAGAAAAAGATCTCCCAAGCCTACACCCGCGGAAAATTTACAAGATTCAGTGGCTCAGTGCAAAAGGTTCCCTTGAAGTGGAAATTGTGGGAATTCCATCCTTAATACGTACCTACTTCAAGTCATGAACGGTAGCATTAGGAACAAAAAAGGTTACGTATTTAGAAACAATATAAGCTAAAAAAAAAACAAAGTCCTCATGAATACCTCAGTTTTCTGTTTTCCTTGATCGTTGACTAAATAAATCAATGATCCTAGTTGGTGTTACTTCTTCGATCACAAAAAAAAAAATGAATAGAAAAATATGCACATTAGAATCCATTTCAAAGAGAAATATGCACATTAGAAAAATATGCACATTCGGTCGGTAAATCCCTTAAAGTTCAAAGAGATCCGATTATGAAACTTCTCATGCCAAGAAAATTCATAACTTAACTCTCTTTTAGTAGTTTAATGTTGTTATATCGCTTCGCTACGAAAAAAAAAAAAGTGGGTCAGATCTATCTGATACTAACTAAGTGACCCCTTGAAAAGTTACATTATTAGTGATTTTCTTTTTGAAGAACGCCAAATTTGGGGATATAAAAAGGAACTGGGGATATAAGAAAAGGACAAAAACTGGATTCAGATATCAATTCGGGGTCACCCCTTATCTAAGTATTTTTTTAAATCCTAATCTACCCCTCACTAATCAAGTTTAGTGGTTAATAATAATTAGTAAAAATTTTAAGTATTTGTTAAATGATTAATGTGTATTTGTGTTTGGGTGAATGAGATGAGAGTAGAAAGATGGAAAAAATTTTGAGAGGGAACTTTTTTGGTGAAAGTGGAGGATGATTGTGAAGAGAGAATTTCTTTGCTAAGAGGTTGAAAATTTGATTTTTTTCTTTGAATCCACCATTGTTGCAGCTGAAATAGCTTGGTGCTGGCATGGTATTCAACCAAAAAACCATGCCGGCATTTGTTGGAAATCTTCAAAACCTATTTTTTCGGGTTTTAATCGATCTTACTTCCAAAGCACAATTATCTCGATTTTCGAGCATGCCGTACTACTTAGGCATGGTTTTTGCTTAAATTTATATGCGGAACATGATGAAAAGTATCCAGAAACTTCAATTTTTTTCACTTGACTACCGGCATTGATAGATTTCTATCGAGCATGCCTGAAGCACTTAGTTACGGCATTCAATGTTAGTGAAGAACCATCGGCACCATTTTTAAGATGGTTCTTCACCAATTCCGGCATGGTCTTCATCACTTCACATGATGTAAAAAAATAATATTCCGTTTTGATTTTTTTTCGGTTTTAATCAGTCCACTTAGGCATAATTAGTTAATTCTCGAGCATGCCGGCACGGTTTCCGTGCATAGTATGTTTCTTCAATTGTTATGCCGGCACATGATGTAAAGTATCCGAAAGTTGAATTTTTTTTTTTCACTTGACTACCGGCATTGATAGATTTCTATTGAGCATGCCGGTACTTAGTTACGGCATTGAATGTTAATTACCAACCATGTCGGCACCAGTTTCCGGCATGGTCTTCATCAATTCCTAAGCATGGTCTTCATCACTTAGAATTAAAAAATAAATAATTCGTTTCCAAAGTGAGGAGTCTGCGAGGTAGAAGGAGAAGAGAATTTGAAAGAGAGTTGGGAGAGTTTAGAATTTGAAAGGGAATGGGGAATATTTGGGTTTCAAAGCTCTAACCCTGAAAGAGATTAATAAGAAGTGGAGATGGAAATGGGGGATATAATTTTTCTTTTTTTATTTTAAGTTTTTTGATTTTTATTTTGAAGGGAGGACATTTTAATATTTTTGCACCCCAAAACCACCCCTTAGCAAACACCATGGGTTGGGAGAAGTAATCAATATCCCCCAATTCCTTTTTATATCCCAATTTCGCGTTCTTTTTCAATAGGTATTTAGTTCTCGTATTCAATTTTTCACTATCGATCTATTTTTGCACTTAATCTTTTACTTTTTTTTTTTTTGAAGCATCTTAATTTTTTTACTTGTTACCTTTTTATTTTACTAAAATTTCTTTTCTCCGTATTTTTCTTAAATTTTTCTCCCCAAAATAAATATTTATTTAAATATATTAAAATAGAATTGGAGAAAAAAAAAGTGAAACCGACTACTTGCGAAGAAACTGAATATCCGCCAGTGAGGTCCAAAATACACCTTCACTTTCATTTTGCTTGGCTCCATCTAGGCTATAGACAAGGGAAAGGCTCGACCATAGTGCTTGGCTTTAGAGCACAAGGGTATGCTTGTCCGACATGGTCAGGACTCGGTGAGTCAACCGATTTGGGGTTCTCGATTTAAAATCCTTTCATCAATAACAAAACCTAATTGATTACCTTCTGTTCATATTCTTCTTTAAGAATCCTCAAATTCTCATCTCCTATTTGATTCTTTCTCTGCTCCTCATCAACAAAACCAATTAAATGGGCAAGTTCAGTGATCTTCCATCAGATGTGATGTTAGACATATTCACTAGGTTGCCAGCTGAATCTGTTGTGGATTGCAAATCAGTTTCCAAGACCTGGAATAAAGTTCTTCGCCGTCCGTCCTTCAATCAAATGCACTCAAATCTCCTCCTTGGTAACCTTGATTCTTCTTCTAATTCTGGTAAGCATAGCTTTATTTTCAGGATGGATGATTATTCTGAACAGTTCTCTAAAAAAGACCTATATTATCTAGAATATGATGATAAGGTTTCTTCTCATAATACTAAGAAATTGATTTTGAAACCTCCGTTTGAGCTCTACAGTATCCTTGGATCGTGTAACGGGTTGGTCTGTATAATTGGATTACCTAGTCATTATACCATGGATGAGTCTAGTAGTGCTTCTTATGTTGCTTATATCTGTAATCCCATCACTGGAGAATCTGTCACCCTTCCTGAACTTGATAGAGCGACATACTATCATAATGTTTTTTTCATTACTTGTGGATTTGGTTACGTTGCTGCGACTAACGAGTACAAGGTTGCTAGGCTTTACATTTTCTTGAAAGATTCCAAAGTAGCACAAATTGAGGTTTATACTCTTGGCAGTGGTAAAGGATGGAGAAGTGTTGGGAAGATAAACAAAGATGCGAATTACATTTCAATGCAAAATGCTTTCTTTGTTGATGGATTTCTTTATTGGAATTTCACAAGGGGGAAAATTATGGCATTTGATTTGGCTAATGAAACTTTTGTAGAATTAGATGAATATTACAATGAGAATTTTTTGGTTAGGGTGTTTGCAGGTCATTACAGTGGTACACACTATAGTGAAGATGGCAAAAGTTGTGATGTATGGTTACTTAAGAAAAACAAAGATAAGTCATTTGGTTGGAGTAAAATATTTTGTTTAACAAGTTCGGATCAATACCCTGTTTTACTTGCCCTTACGAGTAGTGGTACAGTTTTATGTTATTCATATACAAAGCTCCATCTTTACGACCTGAAATCTGCTTCTTCCAAAACGCTCGAGGATTTCGGTAGAAGAATTAGTCACGCACTTCCACATATGAACACCTTAGTTTCACTGAAAGCATTTGGAGAAGAAAACATGGAGACTGGAAGGTCGGTGGAAGCAATTGAAACTTGAAGAAAGTAAGAGTAAAGACAGGTGAGTCTTTATTTAGTCATTACAATATTTGAACTTAACATTCCCGTATTTTCCTTTTGGCCTACAACAGGTAATGCATGTAATGATCTAAAACTGTGTTTTGTAACCAGACTTAATAAAGTAGTTAACTCTTTTTCCTATACACGAAGTTCTATCATTATTATGTGTCAGTGTGTATGTTCCGATATTATTCTAGTATGCAATCATGTTATATGCTCCTATCCTATGTTGTTACCAACTAGCACAGACCCATTATCATACAATTTTTTCTGGTGCACTACTAACCTGGATCTGATAAAGCATAAGGTGTATTGGGAAACCAAGCTCACAATTTCATTAACTAGTAGTTAACCACGGGGTTTTTAGACTTCTAGATTAGCGCTGAAAACTAGTTTTTAACCTGCCTTGTTGGCCATGTCATTATCTGTATTCCTGTCCACCGAATTGCCAACCTTGCAAGCATGGAGTATTTTATTTTTTTTGTGTACAAAGTTGGATGTTGTAGTTGCGAGGCTGTACTTCATCTTAGATTGTTCTTTTTATCTTATCCCCTGTAGCTGTCTTCTATCCTGAAACAGATTTTTCACTCCTATAGAAAAAATGATATGTGTTCAGGCGGGTACATCATTTTATCTAGGTGGGCATCCTAGTCCTAGAGGATTTAATATGACAGCTATGCTCCAAGGTCTATATTAGTTTCAGTTCTTATAAAACAGTTCAGGTCTGATAATATGTTACGCCTTCTTTTTTTTTTTTTTTTTTTTTTTTTAACGGTGGCTATATTTCAGTCGTTTTCCTTTTAGATGCATTTGCTCAAATTTTAGAGGTTATGGGGTGTGGAAGGTTTTGAAAATCACTGATGAGGAGAAACTGAAGGCTTTTTTTTTTTTTATACAATGGCTGGCAAACTGAGTATAATGAGTAACATGGATGAAATGTTCAAAAAGGTCATAGCCCTGATTTAGAGTTTAGGTGAGCAGATTGGGAATCCTAGAAAATGTCTGGATTACTGGTTACAGGGATCGTGAGTGCGTGTCTTATGGGACAGAATGCGGGTGCATTTTTATTTATTTTTTCTTAATTGAATACTGGTTTGTGTTGGTAGGTTGTTCTATTACCTGGAGTATTGTTTCTGATATATTAAGCGACTCTCAAGTCATAACTATGAGCATCTTCTGGCACTATTTGTGGATGCAGTAATAGATGCTGGCGTCTCCCTAATGAAGCATGTGGGAAGTGTTTCAGTGGGTCTGGTTAATGAAGGTTACCAACTAGCGGAACTGAATTAAGTTGTGCCGTTAAACACAAGAATCTTAATTTTTATGTACAGGTTAGGCTATACAGGTTGGTTGTCAGTAAGAAGTTTTAGATTAGGAAGTGCAATCTAATCCTGAAAACTCTGTCACAATTTGACTTTGTGTAGCAAGGATATACTCATGTTGAGGGCACTTCTCTTTCGAAACCGATCCTAATTCATTTATATATGCAACTTCTTTTTTCACTAAATCTCGCTCGAAGTTTCATACTTTGCGTTTTTTTTTTTTTTCCTTTCTTTTTATGTGTAACATGGAAAAGTTGTTAACTTTTTGTCACACACATGTGAAGTTCTGTCATTATTATGCGTCTGTGACTTGGTATGTATGATCCAACGTATTTCTTGTTATATGCTACCATGTTGTTACCAACGTATTTAACAGTTGAAACATCAGAAAAACAAGAGATTGATTCTGTATTAGTAGTTCCAATCTTTGCGCTTTTTTTTTCCCTTTCTTTTTATTATGTGTAACATGGAAAAGTTGTTAACTTTTTGTCACACACATGTGAAGTTCTATCATTATTACGTGTCTTAGGTGAGCACATTGTGAATCCTGTAGAATGTCAGGGTTACTGGGATCGTCCTTTTTTGCAAGTGCAGGTATTATTGCACAGAAGACTTTTGCACTGCCATTACCAGGAATGTGGTTTCCGATGCATTGAGGCGACTACTTGAGCATGTGGCTGGGTCTGGTCAGTATAGGTTGCGCCATTAAACACAAGAATCTTAGTTTGTTGGTCCACCAAATAAATAAAAAAGGTCAGTCTTGTAGTCTGTAAACTGTTTGAGGTTGGTATGCTTAGTACAAATCTTTCTTTTGATGTGTGAGATCTTATTCTTAATTAAATCCCGAGTCTTCAATTGAGGAGGGCCTGTGAATTTCGCTCAGCCCGTCTCAAGGTGTAATCGGGCTTGACCAGAATTCAGTCGATGGCGATCACCCCGTACTTTTTTTAACACTGAAAATAATCCCACATCGGGAATTATAACTTTAATAATATCGCATATATTCAATTTTGGATACAACTTAGTTCAATCAATTGGCTTGGTGTGAGTGATTGAAAGGCTAAATCTGGTCATCCCCAACCACCACAAAGATGGTAAGCCAAAGGCACTGGGAATCTGTCTTTGTCTTTGCCCCGGTGGTGGCTAAGGCCTAGCGCCCAAACGACAGTAGTAGCAGCTTAGCCCCGGATACCACATCTAATGGTCAAGCCAAAACACCAGACCTTGCCGGTTGGTTTTTAATCTTCAGTTTTGAAATGGTCAAGCCAAAACCTTGTCCTACCTGGTCACGGCCACCATAATCTCCTAGTTTGAGCTGGTGAATTTGCCGGTGATGAATTAATAATTTGTTTCTGTAACCTAAACATGGAGAAGCTGTATCAACTCCATAGTTTCTTTGACAATGTAAATACATATAGTGATGTTACATTTATCTTAGAGTCCGAATCCTTCAATTCACATGCGAGCACCATCCATTTCTCTATTTGGATCTCAAATCCTTAGCAGCCACGTATGATGAAGATCCGTTCAATTGCTTCACCAAGAGTTTCCGTTCGCCCCCTCCCATTAATAAAACCGCATGGCAGCATGCAAACTAGGACCATCTCTAGTGCAACACAAAGGCGACACGCGAGAAACCCAGCAGCAAGCTACTGTTGTGGAAACTCCCCCATTAAAAAAAAAGTTTGCATGGGCAAGCCTCTCCTTCTCCTACCTGGTCTCGGCCACAATCATCTCCTAGTTTGAGCTGGTGGATATGTTTTTGTCTGACCCATTGAGCTGGTGATGAATTTAGTTTCATGCATGGATAAGATGTATCTCCATTAATTGTTTCTTTAAAACCTTAAGTTCATTATCGTCATCAAGCAAAAAGTAATGTTCTACCAACTGATTCTGTTGTTTCGTTGTTATTAAGCAAAAGTAATGTTCTGATTATTCAGATCTGTAGTTAAATAATTAGTTGCTCCTATGTCTTAGACCCAATTGCTGTCGGGGAACAAAATGTTTGTCAAATCAAAACCAACAATTAAGAGCAACATGAGTTCTCTCACCACACAGTTGACAAGGGCCTTGGGTGTGTTCTGATTATCACTTCTGGGACGGTTAGGTTGACGCACATAGTTTGAACTTGTTTTTCTGCGCTGATATGGTCTTGGAGATGGTGTTCCACTTGAAGTTACAAAAACATTATCTAGTGATTTTTGTAGCAGTGCCAACTGTTGTTTCATGTGTATATCAAAAGAAAAATATATCCATGTGATAGGAAGTATCCATGTCCATCTCCTCTAAATTGCTCATGGATGTTACAATGGAATCATATATATGACTGATTCAAGATCTTGAGTGATTTGATTTCCAGAAGCTGCAAGTACATCAAAAATACTTTTAGCTTTTGAAAAATATTTTTGCTTGTTGCATATCATCTTGTTGCATGGTTTTATTCGGAGAAATCCCTTCAACGGGTACATAGCCCTTGCCTGTGGTGCGGTTTTTTTTTTTTTTTTTTTTTTTTTGCTAGCACTAAAGATACAACAGACGTCCGCCTAAAACAAGGAGAGAGAAAAAAAACAGGCAAAGAGAGTACATATATATTCGGAGAAATCCCTCTTTTCTGAAGAGCTTCCCAGACTTACTAAGACAAGTAGTGAGCACGTGTGATGCACGTCGGCAACATTAATTTTTCATTATATTTATGAATTGTGGTACCTTCATTTTACTTTTTAATTTAGCCTAATATTAGGTAAAAATGGAAAGAAAAATAGTAATTAAAGTATCACTTTTAATGAAACGGAGGTAATCTTTCGTATCGAAACTAAAATCTATAGATTTTTCTAAGTAATTTTAAAGTATACCAAGTGAAGTATTTGAGCATTATATATGCAACATATAAAAAGTACATAAACTCTTTCAATTTACCTTTAAATTATAGCTATCTTTTAGGAGAACTATAAATATATTAAAAAGTAAAAATTTGATATGGTTGTTTATACTGTTATGTAGGTGATTGAAAGAGCTTTCCAAATATATAAATTTCACGAAAATCCGACGTACCATTTAGAAGATACAAAGTTTTAAAATATTTGTCTTTATTTTTATAAAAATGGCATTTCTGTAAATAATTTTTTTTATATATTATTATTTTTAAGTCCCCATTCTATTATGTTAAGCATTTATATCCTTATTTATATTCCTTAAATAAACAGTCCCTATTTTGTTAACATATTAGTCCCTAAACCATTTCCCAAGAGCGCTTGGAATCCCGACATGGTTTCTTCAATAGGATAAATTCGCTTGCCCGACACAACGCGATTAAGGGCTGTAAACATATCTTGACGCTGCGCCTTGGAGAAATAGAGGATTTCACACATATGCTGCATCATGGATTACACGGTTTTGTGAACTGAGTCCCCAGAGAGCATGCACCTCTTGACTGGAAGAGGATCTTTGTGAACTCCCTCATTGCCCAGTTGAAGTTCCTCTGCCTCCACCTTTTCTTGAAGATATGCTTCGATCTATTGCAGTCACTGGTCGGGTGATGGACAAACCTGTGGTAGCGGCAATACTTGGGATTTGTCCTTTTCTCTTCAGTTGGTGGGAGCCTAATAGGAGGCAACTTGATGGCGTCATCTTGGATCCATGCCTCCAAGAGTTCAATTACTTCCTCGATTGGGAACCGGAAATATAAGGCATTTTCTCTTGCTTTTTGATGTTGCGCATGAATTTTAGGTGCAGTTTTCCGCAGCAGAACCGCCTGATACGCTGGCGCTGTGCGCTTGGCTTGATGTTCTGCCGCCGGAGCCTTCCTATTTCCTATTTTGCTTACCACGCTCACAGAGGGACCAGTGTTATATTGATTGTTGATAAGGCGTCTATTTCCTCGAGTTTCGCGTGCGTCTTCACTCTTGGCTGGCCTGGTTCTTTCCAACTATGCTGGTGCTGTTGTGGCCGACCGTTTAGCAGCCTCATGAAGTTCAGAGAATGTCTGGAATCACAGATTCTCCAGTAAGGCACGGTAGATGGGAACCATGCCATTGATGCAAGAATCCACCAATTCTTGTTCGGTTACGTTTGCGTCGTGACAATCCAGCGCTTGAATTCTTAATCTTTTTACATAATCATTTGGATGTTCATTATTTGGCTGAAACATCCTTCCTAAATCCGAGAAGGTGATTTGCTCAGATACAAATAAGTACTTCTTGTAGAAAGTCGTAACCATGTCACACCAGTTGGATACGTCATTTGGTGCAATGATGTTCTACCAGGTGTATGCTCTTCCGGTAGGTGACTTCGAAAACTCCCTCAAACGGAGAACATGATTGTATTAGTGCTCGCCCAAGGATTCCAAAAATCGAGAGACATGTTCTCGCGCATTACCGGTGCCGTCATACAAGGAGAATTGAGGAGAAGAGTACCCTCTCGGAAGGGGAATTCTTTGTACTTCAAGAGGATACGGGGGTTGATGCTGATGCATGTACGCAGAATAGTTTTTGTCTCGGTTTCAAAGAAATCGTTCCAAATCTTCTCGTGTGACAAAATTGGATGGTTGATTCCTCTGTGCTGGAGATCCTGAACGAGTCCCTTCATCTACAAAGGTGCGCCTTGCTGAGGCATCAGCACCAGGAGTATTGAATGTGTTCGATATTGTCTATGGTTGGCGTGATTCCTGTGGTAGCCGCTTGGTTAGTGTCTTTAGGAAAATAAGCACCTCATTCTGAGTCGAAGCCATATCCGTCTAAGCTCTAGCAAGAACTTCCTGTCTTTCCATCAAATCAGTAATGGTAATATGGTATCGGCTTCCTCTGGCTCCTCCAGTCTCTCGTCCTGATGGTGGAGTAGCAGCGGCTCTGGTGACGGTCGGAGGTGTCACACTTCAAGAAACGTTGGGGGGTGGCGGCAGCGGCTCTAGCTCTGGTGATCGGAGTTGTAACACCCGAAGGAACATTTCCCGCGCCGGTAGTGTTGACAGTTGGTGTGTTAATACCACTGGAAGGAACGTTAACACTGAGGATAGTTTCAGCGCTACTATTTTCAGGGTTTGTTGCTGATCCGGACCTGAGTTCTACCATCTTGAGATCGAGATTGAGAATGAGATCGTAAATTGGGAATTGATATTGCAACAGGGTGATTAATTCTCCCACTGTGGTCGCCAATTGTTTGTGGGTAAAAATTGTTTTTGCTGGTTTTGGTAATTTTGGGTGTGTGGATGAGAAACAAATCTTAACCCTAAACAATGCACTGCACGGGAATACTTTTGATTAGAGAGATTAATCTGTACAATCCTATCCTAAACCAAGAAATGGCCGTTCCGGGCTTTCTTCGGTCACAAAGTAAAGGAGAAGGGCTGGCCTTAGGGAGGGAAGCGAAGAAAGTGTTGAGACAAGAATGTTTAATTATGAAAGTGTGGTTGTTTTACGACTTGTATCAGAAAGTGGAACTGTCTTGCAGAATGGAAGCCATCAGTTCTTCGGTGATTTCTGGACACTGTGTTGTTATCTGACCAAAACTTGTTGTTTTGTGGAAATAGGTTAAACCTATTTATACAAGTCATAATAAAACGTACCCTGGTCTCGTAGGAAGTGAAACAATTGAGTGATGGAAGAGTGTGTAACCGTCAGAAACCGTGCTTCCATGATAAAGGAAGTGGATCCGTTTACACCCATTACTCCTTGCCAACATTAAATGTTCCGCTTCAAGACACTTTCTTGTAATGGGCGTATTTCACGCCGCACGCTATAAACCGCCAGACCAATACCCTGATGAGTATCCCCCCCAGTTTGCGACATGTTTGATGTCTCGGGAGTTTTCGTGGAAAACATGTAGCAGTTTTCTATGTGTGGCAAGTGAAATTCAAGAGACTCGCCGCAGGAAAATAGCATGTGATGCTATTAGGCTCATCTTGGCTGGTTGCCTAAAACTTTCACCTCCTTCACTTTCATTTTGCTCTGCTATATTTAGGCTATAACCAAGGGAAAGGCCCGACCATAGTGCTTGGCTTTAGACCACAAGGATATGCTTATCCGAAAATATCCAACATGGTCAAGAGTCGGTGAGTCAACCGATTTGGGGTTCTCGATTTAAAATCCTTTCATCAATAACAAAACCTAATTGATTACCTTCTGTTAATATTCTTCTCTTAGAATCCCCAAATTCTCATCTCCTATTTGATTCTATTAGGGTTCTAGACCAAAGCAACGTGAAGATTGTATGCATAGAACGAAAGTGATGTGAAGATTATATGCACACGAAATATTTAACAATCAAATAACAAGAAAAATAATAACTCTTAGGTTTTAGTTCGATGTCTGAATGATTACAGAGCTTGAGTATTTATAACTCGAGTGACTTCTTAAACAAACTACCTATAATTAAGGTAATTAATGACTGTCAATTAATAGAACTTCTAGAACTAAACTAATTAAGGAAACTGGGTACTTAACAGGGTAATGCATAATAAAGGCAATAAGTGAACTGCAAGGTTGGTGTCCTAACATCCCACCACGCTTGAAAAATGGCTTGTCCTTAAGCCTGTAATTCTAGAAATCGAGCAAGATGATCCTCAATGGAATGGTCTTTCTATTTAACAAGCCATTTAGTGCTAGCAGCATTGTTCTTCTTGTACATCTTGCAATTTAAAACTACATCAGGTTCCCATTCAACACAATCCACAGTTGTTGGCATATGAGTATTTACTTCAGTTGATGATCCAAGTTTCAGTTTCAACTGGGAAACATGAAACACTGGATGAATCTTGCAGTAGCTGGTAACTCCAAACGATAAGCAACTGTTCTAATCCTCTCAATAACACGGAATGGTCCATAGAATATTGGAGAAAGCTTTGAATAGGTTTGATTAAGTAATGTGGTTTGATGATATGGCTGTAATCTCAGAAAAACCAAATCACCAATTGTAAATGTACGATCAATTCTGTGAGCATCAGCAAATATCTTCATTCTAGACTGAGCATCATGTAAATTGGCTTTGAGAATGCGTAAGATTTGATCTCGAGCTTGTAATTTTTCATCCACAGTATACACAATTGTAGAACCAGAAATATAAGTCGAGATTATTGGTGGAATTTGACCATAAAGTATTTGGTAAGGAGTCATTTTTATCGAGGAATGGTAGGTAGTATTATACCACTATTCTGCCCACGGTAACCAATTTGTCCAATATTTGGTATTAACTCCAGCAAAAAAACGCAAGTAACATTCCAAGGTCTTATTTGGGATTTCATTATGTCAATCTGATTAAGGGATGATACACTGAACTACGGAAAAGCTGGGGGTCTTGTAAAGAGAAAAAATCTTCCCAAAAATTGCTTATAAAAATAGGATCTCGATCACTAACTATTGACTTCGGCATACCATGTAACCGAACAATCTCCTGTACAAAAATGTCAGCAATCTTAGCAGCGGTGTAGGGGTGAGACAAAGCTATAAAGTGTGCATATTTAGTCAGTCGATCAATGACCACTAAAATAGAACTTTTGCGATTGGAAACAGGAAATCCATCCACAAAATCCATAGAAATATCCATCCAAACATCAGTAGGAATTGATAATGATTGTAAAATCCCAATAGGTGCAATTGCTTCATACTTGTTGCGCTGACAAGTATCAGATTGCTGAATAAATTCGTTGATAAAAAATTTCATACCTTTCCAAAAAAATTGAGTCAAGGCGCTTATATGTTCGCAGAAGTCCCGAATGACCGCTCATTGGAGAATAATGAAACTCACCGAGTAACTTAGAACACCAATTTGAAGTAGGTACTACCTTAATACGCTTTTTGTAACGTAGAATTCCAACATTGTAAGAGTAATGATCTTTATAGCTGCATTGTTCTTTAAATGATCAATAATAGTGCTTAAATTAGCATCTTCATGGCACTCTTTGACAATTTCATCAATGCCATAGAATATAGGAGTAGAAATAGCCAATAATTAAGAATCAACTATGTGTGACAATGCATCAAAGACTTGATTTGTTGTACCACTTCGATAGAGAATCTCATAATCATAACCAAGCAATTTAGACAACCATTTTTGTTGTTCTATTGAAGATAACCGCCGTTCAAGGAAGTACTTGAGACTCCTATGGTCTCAGATAAATTTTGAAATGTCGACTCAGAGATAATGGCGCCATTTTCGAACTGCAGACTATAGCAAGCATTTCTTTGTCATAAATTGATAAGTTAAGGTTTTTACCGACAATGGTTTCTTGAAAAGGAAATAGGACTTTGTTCTTGCATCAATACAGCTCTTAAACCATTACCAGAAGCATCACATTATAAGTAAAATGCTTTGGTAAAATCTGGCAAAGCTAACACCAGAGTAGTTGTGAGAGCCTATTTTAACATCTCAAATTCCTTTGTAGTAGTATCATTCCATATAAAAGCATTATGTTTCAACAACTAAGTTAAAGGGGCACTTATCTCGCCATAGTTTTTGACAAACTTGCGATAATATCCAGTTAAACCCAAAAATCCATGCAAATCTTTAATAGTATCTGGAATTGGCCAATTCTGAATAATAGAAATTTTATCATTGTCAACTGCAACTCCTTTAGCTGAAACCACATGTCCAAGATATGCAATAGATGACTTAGCAAACTCACACTTTGAATCTTTAAGAAATAACTGATGTGATCTTAATACCTCAAATACTATCTTCAAGTGCTCAATATGTTCAGATAAAGATTTGTTGTAGATTAATATGTCTTCAAAGAATACTAGAACAAACTTTCGAAGATATGGACGGAATGTATCATTCATCAAACTTTGGAATGTTGCAGGAGCGTTTGATAAACCAAATGGCATGACCAAACACTCGTAATGGCCATCATGTGTTCTAAAAGCTGATTTTTGTATGTCAGGAGTATATAATCGAAGTTGGTTATAAGAAGAACGCAAGTCACCTTTCGAGAAAACCGTTGCACCATATAAATCATCAAGTAATTCATCCACTACCGGAATAGGAAATCGATCCTTTATGCCACTACGGGAAAAAAGGCGATTAACTACACCGGAAAACAGTTGTCGTACGATATACGACGACGTTTATCTATAGGTTGCACAAGGGGGGGTTGTGGAAGGTCCTCAATTCTTTACAACTCGTCAATAATAGTCGTGAACACGGTTGTCGTTCCTTTTTATACCACGCTTGGCTCAGTTGTGAATGTCTTTCAAAATTTCCTCTTAATGCCTAACACAACTCATACCCGGTTGTGAAAATAACTCCTACACTACACTTGTTGGGATTGTAGAAATTTCTTTGACAACTATGGTTAGAGTTGTATGTTAATTCTTTGACAACAATTGTTTGAGTTGCATGTCACTTATTTTACAACAATGGTTAAGAGTTGTATGTCATCTCATTGACAACTTCTGCATTAGTTGTATGTCACTTCTTTGACAACTTTGGTTTGAATCGTATGTCACTTCTTTGACAACTATAGGAAGTGTTGCATGTCATTTCTTTGACAACTCTAATTCTGAGTTGCGGTACATATTCGATTTGAAAAAAAAAATTTGAAAAAAACAAATTTGAGAATTTAAATACAAAATTAAATCTGTAATACTTAAATAACCATGAAAGAAGATCGATTTCCAATTATAATCACTATTTGTTTAATACTACGTAAGATCGGTTTTACAAAACTTCAACACCAAAAAAGAATAAACTAGTAACACTTTCATTTTAGTAAAACCCTTCTAGATATTATTTCTCAATTCAAAAATCATCCTACAGCCACGATGATAGCTCTTTCATTTCCAACTTTCTCCATTGCTCTTGCTAACATCTCCCCAATCTCCCTTTCACCATTTGCAGCAGAGATGGTACCCACCTATTCTTAAAAATACAAAGTAGAAAATCAACATCGAAATCGCCGACATCAAGAGTGTAATTAGAACAAAAATATGACTATCCATATGCTAGAGAGACGGCTTATTTATGAATGCAAATTATATTTGAATATGCGTAACAAGCATATATTGAGTAAGATTATTTAAATATACGAGGGAATCACATCCATGACCAGAAAAAGAAAAAGTACCAACACATTATATAATATTATTTAAATTTGCAGACCAAGCATATATTAAGTAAGCCAGAGAATAGAGATACATGGAACAACTAACAAGTGGTATAGTGGTCATGTACATTGATCTTATGTGGTGTATCTGTTTTGCTAAATTGGCATCAGCCTAAACTTGTGGCGCGTGCGATCCTGTTCTTGATGCTAAAGAACAAACATAACTCTCTATATCATGGGACATGCCTAATTAACAATATTAAAAATCACTATTAACAATACTAATTCATTGTGATTCAACGAACGATAACAGTTCTACAAGGGTGTAAAAGAAAAATGATGGGAAGACATAACAGGCTCTTACATCATATGAAGAAGGCATTACAATTAAAAATATAAATATGCATAAGGATATGGTGAGCACTAAAAAAGATCTCGGAAAAGAACTCCGCTCACAAAGCATTTACAATAGCTAGGGGAGCTGCACCTGCACTTGGAAGTTGGAACACCAATAGCAGCCTGAAATAATCACACAAGTGATCAAAATATAGCGCACAAACGCCTAAATCTGCATCTAAAATTCAACTTAACAGAAATCTAATCAAATATATACATAAAAAAAATACCTCGATGGATGTGGAAACCATCTTTTCACTGATTATTTCATACTTTTGTTTCTTTGTTCCGCTCCCAACCCTTGGTAGGGAAGACTACGATATAAAATGAATCAAATAAGAAACAAGAAAAACGAGAGAATGCTAAAAATATATATGGAGTTCAAATTAAATATACTACGGAGGAAGTAAGTATACAAGAAGTCAGACCTTCCTCTTACAAAGTAGATAAGCACATGGTGGAAACGTGATTCTAAATCATCTCTTCGACTTTGTGCTGCCCAATACAAAAGTACAGCAGTCAAATAAATGAGCAACAAGGGTTTAAGATACAAGACAAAGAGACATAATTGAGGGCCACATTAGACTTAGTTTCAAAAACTCTGCCCAAGCCTACTGGTCACACTACTTTGCCACCCACTAGCCTAAATAGAAAGATATGACAGGCTGCGTAGCCCATATAAAGAATGCAATACAATGAAGAAAAATATCAAATATACATTGAAGGACATAAAAATAAGGTAGAGCACTAGAACAATGCTGGCGAAGTACCTGTCTGCTTGTCAGCATTTGCAGTAGCAAGGGGAACTCCTGCACTTGGACCGCCAATAACAGCCTGGAATAATCACACAAGTGACCAGTTTGAAAGCCATTTGAGTCTCTCTTCAACTTAACATCCCAGGTTAGACTATCTGGAACTTTGAGGGTTGCATGATGAGATAAATCAGCGCCATGTTTAGCGACGAACTCTGGCAGGACAATCTGCATATCAAGTTGATCATGAAGCTAATTAGGAAACAAAAAAAACTTATTAAGTAACAAACTACCATACACATTTAGAATTGAGTAACAAAAAAGGTATAATCTAATTGTATCATTTTATACAACAAACTAAAAATGAATAAAATTCCTTCACCGATCTTTGAAGTAGTTGTATTTGTCAAATTTGATGACATGTTTTCTTCAACCAAGAATCTGCTTTATTGTCTTTTGTTGAAGTATGAGACCTTTCATCACTTGGGTTCTCTTGATGAATGATGATATTGTTTAGGGTTTGGTATAAACACATGGATAATCACTAAGTTCAAAATAAATTAAAGAAACAAGAACAACTCCTACCAAAAGATAAATCAGTTGAAAGAAAATTATAATACTAATATGAACAACATCTACTCGTTCAAATGATTAATATTACACATGGTCAAAGAAAACTCACATCCTCATATCTTGAATCATCAGAATCATCATCACTACTTGATTTCTTTCTTCTTCACATCTCCGTTCTTAACTTAACGGAGCAGCTTAATGAGTATCCCAAATAGTTGTACTTAATTGGTCCAAATGGATGAACTTCAGCACCAATTGTAGCTGCAAAATTAACAACATGAAAAAAAATCTCATCAATAACCAAAATCAAACTATCAATTAACAAAAATCATTATCAACAGCAAAAATCAAACCATATTTTTCATAAGAAAAAGCATACCCCTGATTTTTCTGAGTAAACCCTATCTCAGAAATAAGAATGAAAGAAATTGCTCTTGTTACCTTAATGATGATGATGTACGAAGAATCGAATGAGGAGGAGCATTCTTGAAGCAATTGATTCGAGAAACATGTGATTGAGGGAAATTGCGCATCACTACCAGATTATAGCTTCACTAGTTATTCAATCCCTAGCCGATCAACCAGATATCACAGTTCACAGATCCACTTGCAACTCCATCAATAACAACAGATTCAGCAATCCAACACACCCATCTTGAATCGAATAACCATAAACCCTAAATCTGAACCAATTTGCACAAACCCATCTCAGATTCAGTTCTTTCTCCCTTGTACGCAGTTGAACAAACCCCAAATACATTTCAATTCATTTGAACCCTAAGTTTCTCCAGATTCAATCCTCAAAACCCTGTTTATTTCAAGAATCCATATCGATCTCTTCTTAACTACAACAATAGACAACTCAAATTTACCCCATCACTAATCTTATTTCCGCTCTTGCAATTCAGTCGAACCCATTTCATCTCGATCTGATTTCTTCATCAGAAAGATTGGTATCTCTAGCAATTTTCATCGTCTTTTTCTTCGTCACTTGCATCTCAAAATCACCAAACCCATGATAGTGATTAATCTTCATTTTCTCTCGAGTTATGGAGCCGCCATGGCTTCGTTTCTTTCTTCGGATGTAGGATTTGATTTGCTTCATCTCAAACCGATTCCTTTGTTAAATCACTTTGGTTAAACAAATCTTGAGTGAGGATTTTTTTTTTTTTTTCGAGGGAGGCAACTTGAGTTAGGTTTTTTTTTTTCGAGGGAGGGGAAGATGAGAGACGAGAGAAAAATGAGTGAATGAAGATAAGTGAGAGAAAAAAAAATCGTTTTGTCTAAAAGAATTTGAACGGATAAGATGTGGTAAGATGGGGTCATACGGATTATGAAACTATTTGGACGGTATAGATTTAAGTTGAGAGTGTCATACGGATCAAGGAAAGTGTGTTTTCTTTGCGCTTTCTCTTTGTGTTAATACGAACTCATGTTTTCGATTTAATTATCAACCTTTGACATCAAAAAAAATCCAGAAAAAATATTAATAAATTTAGGACATTGTTATCGACATTCTGATATAAAAATCCAAAAATGTATAAGAATGAATCGGGAAATGAAACATGAATTCGATAATTGGTGTGTTTCTTTGTGCTTTCTCTTTGTGCTTTTGTGCTTCTCTTTGTGCTTTAGGTTTGAATTTCGACTAGTCGCATAGGTCATGAAGTAATTTTTACAAGTCATAGGTCATGAAGTATCTTTAGTTCACACTTGGTAAACTCAGGTTATAAGATTACTAGAGATGGGACAAGAAATTCAGGATGGTTCTGACTTCAAACTTAACTGGATATATTATCAAAATCGATAAATATGAAGCTCAGTGTTGATTCGAACTTCAAATGTGGTATAACGGCATACAAACTATGAGCCAAGAAGCAGGGGAGGGTTCGACTTCAAACTTAGCATAATACATTATCGAAACCGATAAATATGAAGCTCAGTGTCGATTCGAACTTCAAATGTGGTATAACGACAAACAAATTATGAACCACGAAGCTCCGAGAGGGTTCTCACTTCAAACTTAACATGATACATTATCGAAACCGATAAATATGAAGCTCAGTGTCGATTCGAACTTCAAATGTGGTATAACGACAAACAAATTATGAACCACGAAGCTCCGAGAGGGTTCTCACTTCAAACCTAACATGATACATCATCGAAATCAATAAATATGAATCTCGGTGTCGATTCCAACTTCAAATGTGGTATAACGACAAACAAACTATGAACCAATAAGCTCCGTGAGGGTTCAGACTTCAAACTTATGAGGATACATCATTGAAATCGATAAATATGAAGCTCAGTGTCGATTCGAGAAAGAAAGTGGCTCCGAGCTTGAAACCTGGCCGCCAGTTGACTACTATTAGTCGGAAACTTGATAAGAACGATGAATCCATTCATTTACAGGAAAGATTCCTTCAGAATATTCTCCAAAACCTTAAACAAACCCTATTCTGGCATATTGTAAGCATACCATGGCTCCGAGATTGAAACCTGGTCGGGAGTGGACTACTATAATTCGGAAACTTCGTAAGAACGATGAATCCATCCATTTACAGGTAAGATTCCTTCGAAATATTCCCTGAAACCTTAAACAAACCATATTCGGCACAATGTAAGCATATCCCGGCTCCGAGATCGAAACCCGGCCGTGAGTGGACTACTCTAAGTCGAAACTTCGTAAGAACGATGAATCCATCCATTTACGGGTAAGATTCCTTCGAAATATTCCCCGAAACCTTAAACAAACCATATTCCGGCATAATGTACGCATATCCCGGCTCCGAGATCGAAACCGGCCGTGATTGGACTACTCTATGTCTGAAACTTCGTAAGAACGATGAATACATCCATTTACAGGTAAGATTCCTTCGAAATATTCCCTGAAACCTTAAACAAGTCATATTCTGGCATATTGTACGCATACCCTAGCTCCGAGATCGAAACCTGGCCTTGATTGGACTACTCTATGTCCGAAACTTCGTAAGAACGATGAATCCATCCATTTACAGGTAAGATTCCTTCGAAATATTCCCTGAAACCTTAAACAAGTCATATTCTGGCATAATGTACGCATATCCTGGCTCCGAGATCGAAACCGGCCGTGATTGGACTACTCTATGTCCGAAACTTCGTAAGAACGATGAATACATCCATTTTGGTGTAAGATTCCTTCGAAATATTCCCCGAAACCTTAAACAAGTCATATTCTCGGCATATTGTACGCATACCCTGGCCCGAGATCAAAACCTCGGCCGTGATTGGACTACTCTAAGTCCGAAACTTCGTAAGAACGATGAATACATCCATTTACGGGTAAGATTCCTTCGAAATATTCCACGAAACCTTAAACAAACCATATTTCGGCATATTGTACGCATACCCCGGCTCCGAGATCGAAACTCCGGCCGTGATTGGACTACTCTAAGTCCGAAACTTCGTAAGAACGATGAATACATCCATTTACGGGTAAGATTCCTTTGAAATATTCCCGAAACCTTAAACAAACCATACTACGGCATATTGTACGCATACCCCGGCTCCGAGATCGAAACCGGCCGTGATTGGACTACTCTAAGTCAGAAACTTCGTAAGGACGATGAATACATCCATTTACAGGTAAGATTCCTTCGAAATATTCCCTGAAACCTTAAACAAACCATATTCTGGCATATTGTACGCATATCCTAGCTACGAGATCAAAACCTGGCCGTGATTGGACTACTCTAAGTCCGAAATTTCATAAGAACGAAGAATCCATCCATTTACCGGTAAGATTCCTTTGGAATATTCCAGAGAACATTAAACCAACCCTATTCTGGCATATTGTAGGCAAACCCTGGCTCCGAGATCGAAACCTGGCCGACAGTGGACTACTTTAAGTTGGAAATTTCGTAAGAACGATGAATCCATCAATTTACAAGTAATATTCTTTTGTAATATTCCCTGAAACATTAAGCAAGCCCTATTCTAGCATATTGTATGCAAACCCTGGCTCCGAGATTGAAACCTGACCAGGAACGGACTAGTATAAGTCTGAGAGTTCGTAAGAACGATGAATACAACCATTTACGGGTAAGATTCCATGGGAATATTCTCAGAAACCTTCAACACACACGAATTCATCAACTTCGAGAAAGAAACTGGCTTCGAGATCGAAACCTGGCCATGAGCGGACTAATATAAGTATGAAAGTTCGCAAAGACGATGAATCCAACTATTTACAGGTAAGATTCCATGGAATATTCTCAGAAACATTAAACACACACAAATTCGTCAACTTTGAGAAAGAAACGCTCCGGATCGAAACGTGGCCATGAGCGGACTATTATAAGTCTGAAAGTTTGCAAAGACGATGAATCCAACCATTTATGAGTAAGATTGCATGGGAATATTCTCATAAACCTTAAACACATACAAATTCATCAACTTCGAGAAAGAAACTTGCACCGGATCAAAACTTGGCCATGAGCGGACTACTATAAGTCCGAAAGTTCGAAAGACGATGAATTCACCCATTTACGGGTAAGATTCCATGGGAATATTCTTAGCGAAGTGAATAAAATTTAGCGAAGTGAGAAAAATTTAGCATAAGTGTTTATACCTCAACGAAAACTCTTATAAAGGTTGTCAATAGCGATGAAAAGAAAATTTAGCAGAAGTGAGAAAAATTTAGCGAGAAGTGAGAAGTTTTTTGAAGAAGTGAATAAAATTTAGCGAAGTGGGAATTTTTTAGTGAAGTGAGAAAAATTTAGCGAAGTGTTTATACCTTAACGACGACTCTTAAGGGGGTTGTAGAAGGTCTATTTATCCTTTTTCTTCTTATCTTTTCCATCTCCCATCATAACCATCCATTTACATCATAACCGTCCATTTATTTCTTCTCCTTAACATGTTTTTTCCTTATCACTTTTTTATAAAAGTAAATGTAAAATATAAGCAGACATGCATGTAAATGTGGAAGGGTGGTTGAAATCCAAGTCTTAGACAGAGGAGGTTCAGGTTCGATTCACCTTAGCCTCATTTTTTTTTTCAAAGTCAATTTATCATTTACAACTCTTGTAAAGGTTGTGAATGTTGATTAAAAGAAAAAGCACAAATCTACCAGTATTGTGAATCCGGCAGGATGGTTGACGTCTTGTACTAACACCTAGTAATCTTGGGTTCGATTCTCTACAAGAACATTTTTCAATTTTTTTTTCTTATCTTCAACGACTCTTATTAGTGTTGTTTTAAAATCATTCACTACCTTTAGGATGTGAGTTGTAAATTCTAAAGGTGGTCACTTCTCTCTACAACCCTTTTCACACAACAAGTTGTGGTTCTGATTCTCGTCACTACTCTTAGGAACTCGTTGGTCCTAAGAGTTGGACATATTTTACTTTGACAACGCTTTTGTTGGAAAAAGTTGTAAAACATACTACATTTTACAACTTTTAATTTACGAGTTGTCAATCTAAAGTTGTAGATTACTAATTTTCCCGTAGTGTTCTAACTTTGTTGAGTGCTCTGTAGTCAACATACATACGCCAACTACCATCCTTTTTACGTACTAGCAAAACTGGATATGATAAAGAACTAGTTCTATGGCGAATAGAACCTGCAGCTGTAAGCTCATAAACAATTTTCTCAATCTCTTCTTTTTGAAAATATGGGTATCTATTAGGTCGGACATTAAATGGAGGAGTATTAGGTAGTAAAGGAATACGATGATCATGGAATCGTGTTGGAGGCATAGATGATGAAGAACCAAATATATCAACAAATTGTGTCAATAAATCAGAAATTTCAGTTGGTACCTTATGAGTAGGTGAAGTTGTTGAAGTAGAAACTGGAGATAATTGTAGAATGAATCCATATTGTTCTTTAATAAGTAACTTCTCCATATAAGAACCATCCAAAAGCATTACTGAAGATGAATTATCTCCGACCAATAAACAATCTTTGTCAGAAGTATGAAATCTCATATGCAGTTTCTTGAAATCCCAAGGAATAACACCCAAAGATTCTAACCATTGAACTCCAAGAACAGCATCACAACCACCCACATCTAAAAGAAAGAAATAGGTGGTACCCTGATAATCTTGTAGTTTAATTGGAACAGCAGTACAAGAGCCTTGAGTTGTAAGAAAACTACCATTACCCCGCATAACCTTCTGTTGATGGTGGTTTTTAGCTTAGGGATAAAATCGTAAAACCGTATATCTAACATGACGTCACTATGACCAGTAGCGCATTTATTGAATCAATTAGCGTATTTACGTAAGAATTACCAAGGTACCTTTTTTTATACATGTGTCATGTTCCACGACAGAACCCTTAGTATTAACTGACATCACCTTTGTATACACTTAACCCTAATTCTCCCACCATGCCATCCACGTCTCTGCGCCAAGGCATGCCAACCATGCTATTCGCACCACCGTGCCAATGGCTAACCATGCCAGCCATGTCTCTGCACCAAGGCATATAACCCATGCCAGCCGCACCATCGTGCCAATGGAAAACCATGCCAGCCACGTCTCTGCGCCAAGGCATGCCAACCATGCCAGCCGAACCACCGTGCTAATGGCAAACCTAGCCAGCCACGTCTCTGGGCCAAGGCATGCCAACCATGCCAGCCGCACCATCGTGCCAATGGAAAACCATGCCAGCCACGTCTCTGCGCCAAGGCATGCGAACCATGCCATGCGCACCACCATGCCAATGGCAAATCATGCCAACCACGTCTTTGTGCCAAGGCATGCCAACCATGCCAGCCGAACCGCCTTGCCAATGGCAAACCATGCCAGCCATGTCTCTGCGCCAAGGCATGCCAACCATGCCAGCCGCACCACCGTGCCAATGGCAAACCATGCCAGCCACGTCTCTGCGCCAAGGCATGCCAACCATGCCAGCCGCACCACCGTGCCAATGGCAAACCATGCCATCCACGTCTCTGCGCCAAGGCATGCTAGCCGCACCACCGTGCCAATGGCAAACCATGACACCCACGTATCTGTGCCAAGGCATGCGAGCCGCACCACTATGCCAATGGCAAACCATGCCAGCCACGTCTTTGCGCCAAGGCATGCCAACCATACCCGCCGCTCCACCGTTCTAATGGCAAACCATGCCAGCCACTTCTCCATGCCAAAACCAATGGTTGCAATAATCAATGGCTACCCTTCTCTTCGAGATAAATATCTCGACCATCCAAGTTTGCTACCTAACGCACGGCAACTTGCGGCCCAAGGACAAACGACACGGTTTGCACCAAACCCTAGTTTTGGCCGCGCCTATACCATGCCAGCCTCTCCTTCACATCATTGAATGACAAGACGAAGGGTTGCAACGATCAACGACCACCCTTCCATCTAAGATGCAGATCTTAGCCGTCCAAAGTCACCAGCTGACGCACGACAACTTGCGGCCCAAAGCCAAAACACAAGGTTTGCACCAAAACCCTAATTTGGTCGTGCCTACTATATGGCAAAGCCATGCTCAATGCTGGCTGCTACAAACGAAGGGTTGTAATAATCAATGGCTACCCTTATCTTTGAGATGCAGATCTCGACCATACAAGATCGCCACCTGACGCATGGAAACTTGCGGCCCAAAGCCAAAATACACGGTTTGCACCTAAACCCTAATTTGGCCGCGCCTACTCTATAGCTAAGCCATGCTCAACGCTGGCTGCTACAAATGATGGGTTGCAATAATCAACAACTACCCTTATCTTTGAGATGCATATCTCGAACACACAAGTTCTCCACCTGACGCACGGCAACTTGCGGCCCAAAGCCAAAACACACGGTTTGCAACTAAAACTTAGTTTGGCCGCGCCTACTCTATGGCGAAGCCATGCTCAACGCTGGATGCTACAAAAGAAGGTTTGTAATAATCAAAGGATACCCTTCTCTTTGAGATGCATATCTCGACCACACAAGCTCTCCACCTGACGCATGGAAACTTGCGGCCCAAAGCCAAAACACACGGTTTGCACCTAAACACTAATTTGGTCGCGCCTACTCTATGGAAAAGCCATGCTCAACGCTGGCTTCTACAAATGAAGGTTTGCAATAATAAACGACTACACTTCTCTTTGAGATGCAGATCTCGACCACACAAGTTCGCTACCTGACGCATGGCAACTTGCGACCCCAAGCCAAAACACACGGTTGCACCAAAACCCTAATTTGGCCGTGCCTACTCTATGGAAAATCCATGCTCAATGCTGGCTGCTACAAACGGAGGGTTGTATAATCAACATCTACCCTTCTCTTTGAGATGCAGATCTCAACCACACAACCTCGCCACCTGACGCATGGAAACTTGCGGCCCAAAGCCAAAACACACGGTTTGCACCTAAACCCTAATTTGGTCGCGCCTACTCTATGAAAAATCCACGATAACCGCTGGCTACTACAAAGGTAGGTTTGCAATAATCAATGGCTACCCTTCTCTTTGAGATGCAGATATCAACCACACAAGTTCGCTACCTGACGCATGGCAACTTGCAGCCCAAAGCCAAAACACACGGTTTGCACTTAAACCCTATTTTGGCCGCCCCTACTCTATGGCAAAGCCATGCTCAACGCTGGATGCTACAAACGAAGGGTTATAATAATCAGCGGCTACCCTTCTCTTTGAGATGCAAATCTCGACCACACAAGTTCGCCACCAGAATCATGGCAACTTGCGTCCCAAAGCCAAAACACACAGTTTGTACCTAAACCCTAATTTGGTCGTGTCTACTCTATGGAAAAGCCATGCTCAACGCTGGTTGCTACAAACGAAGTGTAGAAATAATGAACGGCTACCATTCTATTTGAGATGCAGATCTCTACCACACAAGTTCGCCACCTGACGCATGACAACCTGCGGCCCAAAGCCAAAACACACGGTTTGCACCTAAACCGTAATTTGGCCGCGCCTTTCTATGGCAAATCCATGCTCAACGCTGGCTGCTAAAACAAAGGGTTGCAATAATCAACAACTACCCTTCTCTTTGAGATGCGGATATCAACCACAGAAGTTCGCCACCTGACGTATGGCAACTTGCGGCCCGAAGCAAAAACACACGGTTTGCACCTGAACCTTAATTTGGATGCTCCTACTCTATGGAAAATTTATGCTCAATACTGGATGCTAAAACAGAAGGGTGCAATAATCAACGACTATCTTTCCATATGAGATACGGATCTCGACCGTTCAAGTTCGCCACCTAACTTACGGACCAAAGACAAAACATCACGGTTTGCATCTAAACCCCAAATTTGGCCGCGCCTATTCTTTGGCAATGCCATGTAGACTCTACCATGGCCACGGGAATGCCACCATGCCAGACGTAACACCTTACTACACGTTTTCCCATGAAAACACTTGAGATATCTAACACATGTCACAAACTGGAGGATGCTCATAGAGGGTATTGGTTTGACGGTTTACAGCGTGCGGCGTACACTACGCCCGTTACATGAAAGTGTCATAAGAATAAGGTGGCTAGTAAATACAGGGAGTAATGGTGAAACGCTTTCCTTCATTATGGAACATCAATTCCAGGCGTTATCGGTTACCACCTCCTCCCATTTACTCATACATTTCTATTTCTTACAAGACCAGAGTACGTTTCACTCTGACTTGTATAAATAGGTCTTACCTATTTCCACCGAATGACAAGTTTTGGTTAGGAGCATACAACACTCAGAAACCACTGGCTAGCTTTCCCATCTGTTAGCTTTCACTTTCTGATACAAGTCAAACAACTACTCTTCCAGAATCAATTATTCTGGTCTCAACACTTTCTTCGCTTCCCTCCCTAAAATCAAACCTTCTCCTTCACTTTATGACCGCATCAAGTCTAGAATGGCCATTTCTTGGTTTAGGCAGGATTTGTACAGATTGATCTCTCGAATCTAAACTACTCCCTTTGCAGTATATTGTTTAGGGTTTAGACTCAGTTTGTCTCCCACTCACGCGAAATTACCGAAATCAGCAGAAAGTGTTTTCACCCTTAAACAATTGGCGACCACAGCGGGAGGATTGATGTTTCAGTTATAATATCAATTTCCAGCTTTCAATCTCATCTTTCAATCCCAACTTCAACATGGTAGAACTCAGATCCGGATCAGCTGCGAGCAACGAGAACACTAACACGGAATATGTCCCTCGTGTTAACGTTCCTTCCAGCGGCATCATTATGCAACCTACTGAGCCCAACATCACTGAAAGCACTCCTTCAGGTATTACACCACCGGCCACCAGGTACAGAGCCGCTACCGCCTCTAATGCTTCTACGCAACCTGCTAATTTTGGCAACACCGAAAGCCCTCCTCCAGATGTTACACCACCGATCACAAGGGCCAGAGCTGCCGCTACTTACCCTAAAGTCTAGTCAAGCATGGAACCTCCGACCACCACCAGGACTCTAGTTACCCCGCCAACAGGACGAGAAACCGGAGGAGCCAGAAGGAGCCGACCCTATACCACCATCGCCGATTTGATGGAACGACATGAGGTCCTTGCTCGAGCCAAAACAGACACGGTCTCAACTTAAAAAGAAGTACTCATCTTTCTCAAGGCTCTGATAGAACGACTACCACAGGAGTCACGCCCTCTAGAGCCGATGCAAAATATCTCCAACACTCCTGGCGCCGGAACCTCGACAGAACGCATTGACGTAGACGAGGGGATCCGTGCCAGAACCCCGCCGGAGAGAAGCCGGACGTCCAATTTTGTCACACGATAGGATTTGGAACAACTTCTTCAGAATCGAGTCAAAAGCGATGAAATATACATACATCAACATCAACCTCCTTACCCACCTGAGATACAAAGAATTCCTCTTCCAAGAGGGTACTTTTCTTCTCAATTCACTCTATACGACGGCACTGGAAATGCACGAGAGCATATCTCTCGATTCGTGGAGTCCCTAGGCGAACACGAATACAATCACGTTCTCCGTCTGAGGGAGTTTTCGAAATTGCTTACTGGAAGAGCATACATGTGGAACAATAGCATCGCGCCAAATAGCATCCCCAACTGGGGTGACACGGTTACCGCGTTTTAGAAGAAATTCTTCTTCGTGTCGAAACAAGTTACCTTCACGGACCTAGGAAGGATGTACCAATGAGACAACGAACATCCAAATGAGTTCTTCAAGCGATTCAGGGTTCAAGCACTAGACTTCCATGACCCAAACTTGACCGAGCAACAATTGGTTAATTCCTGCATCAACGATATGGCTCCCATTTACCGCGCCTTGCTAGAAAACCTACGCTTTCGGACATTCTTTGAACTCCACTAAGATGCCAAGCGATTAGCCATGGCAGCACCAGCATTATTAGAAAGGGCCAGACCAACCAGAATCGAAGACATGCGCGAAACTCGCGGAAGTAGATGTCTCATCAATAGCAGTACAACGCCGTCCCCTCCTCTGTGAGTGTGTAGACGAGGAAGGAAAAAAGAACGCCCTCGTTATGGACCAGCAGCCTAAACGCGAGGCGCCAGCACGACGAGCAGCCCCGCCACGAAGAGCCGTCGTTAAAGCTCCCATGCTTCATCACGAAGCTGAATGAAGTGTCTTGGATTTTCCATTTCCCATTGAGGAGGTAATCGAACTCCTAGAGGCGTGCGTTCACGATGATGTTATCAGACTACCATCTCCCAGGCGCCCACCAACCGAAGCCGAGATGGAAAATCCCAAATATTGCCACTACCACAGATTTGTTCATCACCTAACTAGTGATTGAAATAAACTAAAACTTATCTTTAAGGAAAAAGTAGAGGCATGAGAACTTCACCTAGGGAACGAGGAAGTGCATAGAGATCCACTTCCGGTGGGGAATTGTGGGGTCTCCGGGGACTCCGTACGCGAGACTGTACAATCCATGATGCAGCATGTATGCCAAATTCTCTACTTTTCCAAGGTGCAAGTCCAAGATATTTTCATGGCTCTCAATCATATCGTGTCAGGAAGACGACTATTCCCTACCATGAACACCGCGCAAAAAACCCAAGTGCTATCAGGAAACTATACTGAAAAGCATAACTGGGGACTGTTGTCCACGACCTACTTAAGAGGCATTGAATTCAGCAACACACTCATCGACGTGGCCTATGAATTCAACACCGTTACTTTCAAGACTCTGAAAGTTGCGGGAGTTTTGAAGAAAGAAGCTACCCATCTCCTGCCCGTGATCAAGAACTCGGAGGGGAAGCCTTGAGCAGCGCACGGCTACGTTAACCTCGAGATCAAGATAGGAGGCACCATGACGCATGGCCAGTTTCACATTGTCAAAGAACTAGGCTACGACATGATCTTGGGGCGCTCTTGGGTATCCGACAACAAAGCAAAACTGGGAACATCTCCTCTGCCGATGTTGACACCCTGAAGAATTTCCAATAATCCGTCCAACCCACAGCCACATCAAAAACTTATCGACGATATTCGATCACCCGTGGAAAACCCGTTGGCACTGACTCATAGGCTCCAAACACAAGTAAGTCTGGTCGAACGATGTTTCCATCACCACTCATTTCTCCTCTTAGCCCGTCATGGGGACTCAGTACTATTGGCAGCATGGGCGCTGTCAAAAGATGTGAATGGGGCGCCGGGCCATTCAAGCGCTTTTCCAAGGATCTAGAAACTGATGAGACCATGATTCAAGCAGTTGCACAACACCCTAACTCATTTCAGATTGGAGATATGATAGTCAAAGCGACTTTATTTCAAGTCGGAAAGGTAACAGTGAAGATATGGTAGTCAAAGCGACTTCTATTTGAGATACAGATCTCGACCACACAAGTTCGCCACCTGACGCATGGCAACTTGCGGCCAAAAGCCAAAACACACGGTTTGCACCTAAATCCTAATTTGTCCGCGCCTACTCTATGGAAAGCCATGCTCAACGTTGGCTGTTACAAATGAAGGGTTGCAATAATCAACGGCTACCCTTCTCATTGAGATGCAAATCTCGACTACACAAATTTTCCACCTGACGTATGGCAACTTGCGGCCCAAAGCCAAAATACACGTTTTGCACCTAAACCTTAATTTGGCCGCGCCTACTCTATGGAAAATGCATGCTCTGGCTGCTAAAACGAAGGGTTACAATAATCAATGACTACCCTTCTCTTTGAGATGCAGATCTCGACCACACAAATTGGCCACTTGACACATGGCAACTTACGGCCCAAAGCCAAAATACACGGTTTGCACCTAAACCCTAATTTGGCCGTGCATACTCTATGGAAAAGCCATGTTCTATGATGGATGCTAAAACGGAAGGTTGCAATAATCAATGGCTATCCTTCCCTCTGAGATGCGGATGTCGACCGTTCAAGTTCGCCACATAACTTACGGACCAAAGCCAAAACATCACGGTTTGCATCTAAACCCCAAATTTGGCCGCGCCTATTCTTTGGCAAAGCCATGTCGACTTTACCATGTCCACTGGAATGCCACCATACCACATGTAACACTTTGCTACACGTTTTCCCATGAAAACACTCGAGCCATCTAACACATGTCTCAAACTGGGGGATGCTCATAGAGGGTATTGGTTTGGTGGTTTACAGCGTGCGGCGTACACTACGCCCGTTACATGAAAGTGTCTTAAGAATAAGGCGGTTAGTAAATACAAGGAGTAATGGTGAAACGCTTTCCTTCATTATGGAACATCAATTCCAGACGTTACCGGTTACCACTTCCTCCCATTTACTCATCCGTTTCTATTTCTTACAAGACCAGAGTACGTTTCACTCTGACTTGTATAAATAGGTCTTACCTATTTCCACCGAATGACAAGTTTTGGTTAGGAGAATACAACACTCAAAAACCACTTGCTAGCTTTCCCATCTGTTAACTTTCACTTTCTGATACAAATCCAACAACTACTCTTCCAGAATCAACTATACTGGTCTCAACACTTTCTTCGCTTGCCTCCCTAAAACCAAACCTTCTCCTTTACTTTGTGACCGAAGCAAGTCTGGAATGACCATTTCTTGGTTTAGGCCGGATTTGTACAGATTGATCTCTCGAATCTAAACTACTCCCTTGCATTACATTGTTTAGGGTTTAGACTCAGTTTATCACCCACTCACGCGAAATTACCGAACTCAGCAGAAACCGTTTTCACCCTCAAACACCTTCATAGAAATAGGTTGAATTTTAGAAGAATAAACACATCTTCTATCTATTGTTGGATGAAGAAATTTGTGAGTTGAACCAAAATCTATCAGAAAAGTGATGGATTGGCCCTTAACATGTCCATGATTTCTCATTGTTTTAGGAGTAGGAGAACCAACAAGTGCATAGCTGGTGAAGTTTCAGATTGAACATTATCTGAGATAGGTTCATTGTCTTAAAAAATTTATTCATTGCTCTCAGAATCGGTAATCTCCAGAGTTGTACCACATGAATCAATTTCAAGACAGAATAATCTAGACTTTTCACATAAGTGACCAGGTGTAAACATCTTATCATAATTAAAACAAAGTCCTTTTGATTTTATATCTTTAATCTCTCCCAAACTTAATCTAGTAGCACTAGGAGGAAGAGTAGTTGTCTTAAGCTGAGGTGTAGTTGAGTTTGTAGATTTCCTAAACTGTGCAAATCAACTTGGCTTAGAAGAAGAAGCTGCAAGCATTACTTCTTCTTGTTTGATAGCTTTTCGAAAAGTTTCAGATAAAGTAGATGGTTCAAAAATATACAAAATAGCAGCAATGTCACTTTTCAAGGCATTAATATACAGATCAATAAGATATGATTCAGGAAGATTAGTGACAAAATTTAGGATACTTACAAATTCAGTAATCAATTCACGTACCGTTCCTTTTTGAATCAACTTGGTTAAAGCCATCCGAGGATTGACAAACTGCTCAGAAAATCTTGAACGAATAGCAGTACAAAATTCTGGCCATGATGGATTGCCAATTTTATCCTTGACCCATCGGTACCAAGCATTGGCTTCTCCCTTAAAGTGTGTAGTAGAAATGGAAATCTTAAGTGCTTCAGCTATATGATACAAGCTAAAGTATTGGTCAGCTTGAAAGATCCAACCAGCAGGATCCTTTCCTTTAAAAGGAGGAAATTTCATATTCATGGATGGTGTTCGAAGATCAGCAACACCAGTGTGACCATTACCAGTTATACCACCAGTGTGACCATTACCATTAATCCCATTAAAACCAGGTGGATGAGAATTTAGAGGAAAACGTGCCAAAAGAAGTGATGCCATATTTCTATTCATGGTTTCAGCAAGTACAACCATGTCTTGCTTATTAGTTTGCATTAAAGTAGTCATATTCCTCTTATTAGTTTCCATTAGCACAACTATATTTGTGTTATTGAAGTTCTGTAGTTTTGTAAGCAAAGACTCTATTGTAGCAACGGAATTCTTCTCTTGGTCTTCATAAGCTTCAGCCATTGCTTCCATAAAATCATTAACTTTGGTTGTTAACTTTTCAGTATGCACAGAAAGACCATTAACTTCTTCAATGATTGTCATCGTAAAAAAATAATTTGCTTGAATTTGAGTGAAAATCTAACCTGCTCTGATGGCAGATATTAAGGTTCTAGACCAAAGCGACGTGAAGATTGGATGCACAGAACGAAAGTGATGTGAAGATTATATGCACACGAAATATTTAACAGGCAAATAACAAGTAAAATAATAACTTTTAGGTTTTAGTTCGATGTCTGAATGATTACAGAACTTGAGTATTTATAACTCGAGTGACTTCTTAAACAAACTACCTATAATTAAGGTAACTAATGACTGCCAATTAATAGAACTTCTAGAACTAAACTAATTAAGGAACTAGGTACTAAACAGGGTAATGCATAATAAAGGCAATAAGTGAACTGCAAGGTTGGTGTCCTAACAGATTCTCTTCTCTGCTATTCATCAAACGGGTAAGTTTAGTGATCTTCCATCAGATGTAATGTTAGACATTTTCACTAGGTTACCAGCTGAATCTGTTGCAGATTGCAAATCAGTTTCCAAGACCTGGAATAAAGTTCTTCGCCGTCCATCCTTCAATCAAATGCACTCAAATCTCCTCCTTAGGAATCTTGATTCTGCAGCTGATTCTGGTAAGCTTAGCTTTATTTTCAGGATGGATGATTATTCTGAACAATTCTCTAAAAAGGACCTATATTATTTAGAATATGATGATAAGGTTTCTTCTCAGAATACTAAGAAATTGATTTTAAAACCTCCGTTTGAGCTTTACAGTATCCTTGGATCGTGTAACGGTTTGGTTTGTATAATTGGATTACCTAGTCATTATACCATGGATGAGTCTAGTAGTGCTTCTTATGTTGCTTATATATGTAATCCCATCACTCGAGAATCTGTCACCCTTCCAGAACTTGATAGAGAGACATACTATCATAATGTTTTTTTCATGACGTGTGGATTTGGTTACGCTGCTGCGACTAACGAGTACAAGGTTGCTAGGCTTTACACTTTCCGGAAAGATTTCAAAGTAGCACAAATTGAGGTTTATACTGTTGGCAGTGGTAAAGGATGGAGAAGTGTTGGGAAGATAAACAAAGATTCGAATTACATTTCAATGCAAAATGCTGTCTTTGTTGATGGATTTCTTTATTGGAATTTTACAAGGGGGAAATTATGGCATTTGATTTGGCTAATGAAACTTTTGCAGAATTAGATGAATATTACAATGAGAATTTTTGGGCTAGGGTACACACTATAGTGAAGACGGAAAAAGTTCTGATGTTTGGTTACTTAAGAAAAACGAAGATGAGTCATTTGGTTGGAGTAAAAAATTATGTCGCAGCGTTTGGCATCCAAAGAAACACTAGAAAATCTGTATGCATCCCAGGGTAAAATGAGCTTCAGCTGTAGCAAAAGATGTTTTACAGAGCTGACTTTGGTTTAACATCCAGATACAAAAATTCATTAATACATCCTTTGATTTCTCGGATCTTAATAAATATAAGGTGAGACAATGTGCATGATCGTAATAACAACATCTATCGTCCTCAGAATCCGGCTGCATCCTAACAGACTCCGTTTTGCATTGCGTTGTTCATTGAAAGTTCTAGAATCACTAGGTGGAATTTGGATATATTGAGGATGATTTGATTGATGATGGCGTTCTCAATCAATGGAGACCTGCCTGACAATTTGGGTCAGCCCGTAATTAAATCCAGAGTCTTCAATAGAGGAGGGCCTGTGAATTTCGGTCAGCCCGTCTCAAGGTGCAATCCCACTGGACCCAAATTCAGGCCCGATGACAATCACCTCGTATTTTCTTTAACACTGAGAATAATCCCACATCGGGAATTATAAGTTTGAAGATATCGAATATATTGAATTGTTGTCACAACTTAGTTCAATCAATTGGCTTGGTGTGAGCTGTTGAAAGGCTAAATCTGGTCATCCCCAACCACCACAAAGATGGTAAGCCAAAGGCACTGGGAATCTGTCTTTGTTTTTGCCCCGGTGGTGGCTAAGGCCTAGCGCCCAAACGACAGTAGTACCAGCTTAGCCCCGGATACCACATCTAATGGGGGTGACTACGCCTAAGACACCAGACCTTGCCGGTTGGTTTTTAATCTTCAGTTTTGAAAAAACAAATGTTGCTCTAGTTTTGTAAGTTTCAGTACCACTACCAGATTCAATACCAACTAAACATATGAATGAAGTTTGCATGGGCAAGCCTCTCCTTCTCCTACCTGGTCTCGGCCACAATCATCTCCTAGTTTGAGCTGGTGGATTTGTTTTTGTCTGACCCATTGAGCTGGTGATGAATTTAGTTTCATGCATGGATAAGATGTATCTCCATTAATTGTTTCTTTAAAACCTTAAGTTCATTATCGTCATCAAGCAAAAGTAATGTTCTACCAACTGATTCTGTTGTTTCGTTGTTATTAAGCAAAAGTAATGTTCTGATTATTCAGATCTGTAGTTAAATAATTAGTTGCTCCTATGTCTTAGACCCAATTGCTGTCGGGGAACAAAATGTTTGTCAAATCAAAACCAACAATTAAGAGCAACATGAGTTCTCTCACCACACAGTTGACAAGGGCCTTGGGTGTGTTCTGATTATCACTTCTGGGACGGTTAGGTTGACGCACATAGTTTGAACTTGTTTTTCTGCACTGATATGGTCTTGGAAATGGTGTTCCACTTGAAGTTACAAAAACATTATCTAGTGATTTTTGTAGCAGTGCCAACTGTTGTTTCATGTGTAGATCAAAAGAAAAATATATCCATGTGATAGGAAGTATCCATGTCCATCTCCTCTACAGTGCTCATGGATGTTACAATGGAATCATATATATGACTGATTCAAGATCTTGAGTGATTTGATTTCCAGAAGCTGCAAGTACATCAAAAATACTTTTAGCTTTTGAAAAATATTTTTGCTTGTTGCATATCATCTTGTTGCATGGTTTTATTCGGAGAAATCCCTTCAAAGGTACATAGCCCTTGCCTGTGGTGCGAATTTTTTTTTTTTTTTCTTTTTTTTTTTTTTTTTAGAAAAGATAAAATTCATTCAACTGGAGTGCTGAGCTAGCACTAAAGATACAACAGACGTCCGCCTAAAACAAGGAGAGAGAAAAAAGAAAACAGGCTAATCATAAAAGAGTACTAATATAGGTTTATTCATTTGGAGTAAAATCCCTCGGAAATTATTGGAAGTTTTTTTCTGAAGAGCTTCCCAGACTTACTGAGATGTTGACAAACCAAGAACACGACTGAATACACTCTCCGAGATGATAGAATGCTAGAATCGATAACTTTGTAGTTTCTATCCTTTTAGAAGAAACTTACACTGTGTTATCCACAATAGATAATTTGTGACACTAAGTTTGACATTATGTGTGCCATCTATTTGTTAGCACTTGTACTACGGGAAAAACAGTAATCTACAAGCCCAAAAATCAGTTGTCGTACATGTATGACAACGTTTATCCATAGGTTGCATAGTAGGGGGGGGTTGTAGAAGGTCCTCAAATATTCACAACTCTTAGCAAGAGTCGTAAATATAGTTGTCATTTACTTTTGTACGACGCTTGCTTCAATTGTGAATGTCCTTCGAAATTTCCTCTTAATGCTAACACACTCTTATCTTGGAATTTGGTTAAGAGTTGTATGTCAGTTATTTGACAACAGAGGTTCGTAGTTGTATTTTACTTCTTTGACAACTATGGTTATGATTGTAATGTGTTTCTTCGACATCCATGATCAGAGTTGTATGTCGTTTCTTCGACAACCATGATAAGAGTTGTATGTCATTTCTTCGACAACCCAGATTAGAGTTGTATGCCGTTTGTTCGACAATCTTGTTTAGAGTTGTATGTCGTTTTTTCGACAACCATGGTTTGAGTTGTATGCCATTTGTTTGACAAGTCTGGTTATAGTTGTATTAACTTTCTTCGACAATCTTTCAAAGTAGTTGTGGTTATTTTTCATTTTTGAAAAAAAAAATTGAAATTGCTCAGAGCAGGATTCAATCAAATTATACTAGCATTCATTCAATCATCATTCATTCAAAATGTGACAGCATTCAAACATTTAAACAAGTCTTACATCATTCACAACCTTGAATGAATCATTCAAAATATCCAGACCACAGAGCAACAACCAAAAAAAAAAAAAAACAAAGTAAGTTTCCTGAAACACTGTCAAAATAAAGAAATAAAGACTATAAATTCCTTGCCCCATGTGATGAAATTTGGCAATGATAGTCTTACACTTTATTTTGGTTTCCTGTAGACAAGAGCATCATCCACAAAAGAAGTTTTCACGCCTACCTTGTATGCTCCAAAACCTATTGGCCTTCCATGGACACTTTGCTTTGGATCCGTTTCAGCAATAAATGCATCAACTACAATCTCTCCCTCAACGTACCAACTGAGTAACTTGCAAGGGGTATGCTTCTCTTGGCACTCCCACTTTGGCTCTTGCACCACATTTAGTCTGCTCAATGGGCTGCCATTTTCATGGACCATGCTAGTGCTAACATTGTTGTTGCTGGCATTTCCAGACTACAGAAAAAAAAAATAGAAAATACCACATGTAAACAGACTTACTTTTGGAATGGCCGGTGTAGAAACATGTAAACATGTAAAAAATACAAAATACAACAAAAACTACAAGAGCAGAAACATGTAAATAGACTTACTTTAGGACTGGCCTTTTGCAAGTGTGATCCAACATGGCAGCAAACACATCTCGAGGACCGTTCCTATACAAAGACCAAAACAGGCAGTATAAGGGACAAGTTTGAACTCATAAACAGAGAAAAGAAAACTAAATCAATAATAAGATTCTCACCTCTAACATATTAAGTCTTCCATTCATTTCCAACATAGTTTCCTGACACTCCTTAATGATCTTCTTATAATGGGACTTGACAGCCATATTTGTCTTTGTTGCTCCAAACCCTACTCCTTTGAGTCGACCTGGTTTGTCATCACCAAGAGCTTTGACAAGAAGATCGTTTGTTTAAGATGATCCAACAACATCACCATGCTCTTCTTCGGCTCTTGCAATTTTCTCATGCATTTAGTCACATTTATAATTTAGTCACATTTATAAATCAGTCGAACACATATATAAACAAAAACAAAGAAAGAAGTATTTTGAGTACTCACTAAAGCCTCAACAACCCCCGGATTTGGTTCCTTTCCTTCCTTATGCTTGTGACCCGTTATCCACATTTCGACTCTATCAATCTCTTCGTTGTTTTCTTTTCCTTTTCTTTTGCAAAACAAAAGACAAATCCATTCATTTACTTAAAAAAAAAACACAAATAGGTTTAATTTAATCATTACTAACACACATAATGAACTAAAGTATGTTCTATAGGTTTAATCAATCATTACTAACACACATAATGAACTAAAGTATGTTCTATAGAACATACCATAGCCTCCTCCAGTCGAGCGTAACCTTGTCTACTGATTGTGTGTGGGGTGGTATGCTGCTTTCGAATTTCCTGCATTTGGAGTCTTTTCGCCTGAAAAAGTAACGGAATGTTTTTAAGTAATAAGACATCACCAACAACATTAACTATCCAAAGAATTAATGTAAAAGATAACATGATATAAACACTTACTCGGAATTCCTGCGAGCAAACATTTGTTACGAAAACTTCCCACTCATTATCTGACATGTTCTATGGTTTAAGTGCTTTAATCTTCTTCTCTCTTTCTTCTTCTTCTAACTCATCAAGGGCGAGTATCCTACCGGCTTTCCTAGACCTAGCCTCTTTAAGATAACAACCCATCCTCCCATAATAATAGTCTTTGTAAAGATCATCAACAATGAACCTCATCTGCAAATAACAGTGAAAGAGTTGAGATTAAGATAGAAGGTTAAAAGAGATAAATAGGTGAAGATTTGAAGAGTTGAAGAGTTAAGAAATTACCTTAACAATCTTCCATATATTATCTTTTACATCTTTATGGACCACTCTCCAATCCTTGCAAGTTAATGAAATGTTTCTCCTAACTAAAACTCCCAACACACTTGCAAGTTGCACGGAAGCGCTACCAATGGGTTGATCCTTATTGTTAAAGCTAACAGTGGACTTTTGAGTTGGGTCCTCTGTTAGCCCTAGTGAAGCCATCCGTGATGGGCCATGTGGAACATACTTTTTCTTCTCTTTTCCTTTCGAAACCTAAGTGTTTTAAGCAAAAGAGTTATTAAACAAGGATTGAAAAACTAAAATAAAGAAACAACTTAAAGCAGCAACATGAGTAGTTATAACTCATCTTCTATTTCCTTTTCATTCGCCGTGATGTCATTGTCACCATCATTCTCAGTTTCCTTGTCTCCACCTTCCCCCTCTTCAGCATCAACATCATCCTCCATTTCATCTTCATCTTCATCATCTTCAACCATATCAGCGAAGGTATCATTCAGATTCCTGAGTTGTACATTGGGACATGGGACTGTTGATTGGTACAATTTCCGCCTCACTGTATTTTGCTTCTCAATAACTTCCTTAGATGTGGACCGTAATGGTTGAGATGCTCCTGATGTGGAATGCAATGGTTGAGATGGTGCAACACTTTCCAGTTCAGCTAAGCTTTTCCGTTTCCCAAGTGATGACCGTGTTGCAACACTCTTCTCAGCAGTAGGTGATGACCTGTTCTTAAACCTAGGTGATGACCGTCTAGGTGTATTTTCAGGCTCAGTTGGTGATTCACTTGGAGTCTTTTCAATTGCAGGTTGCTCCAAACTCTTCGTCTTTTTAGGAGTTGTTTTCTTATTATAAGACTTCGTCTGCTCCAGACTCTTCTTCTTTTTCAAGATTATCTACAACTAAATTAAGTTAATCAAGAGAGAGGTAAATAAATTGACTTAAACAAATAAAAGAAACTGAATCAAGAGATTGTATTACTACCTTATTCTTTGTTGATGGGACTGCCTTAGTCTTGGCAACCTTTCTTACCTGCAACATAAAATGCAGAACTCAGATAAAATGATAAGACGATAATGCAGACAACTTGAACAGATGCAGCAATGTAATGGAGAAACCAAATATTATAGCCGGAAGTAAATAACTAATTTGCAAGATATATATGCAAACAAATTCACATCTTTGTATCTACAGAAGCTACTTTCAAGATAAGTAAGCACAGACCACTTATATTTTAAACAGTGAACCATAAAGATAAGCATGCACTTACTTTATTCTTTGCCTTCGCAGACAACTCGGTCCTCACCATTTTTGAACACGTACAACTACAAAAAAAGTTCCAAATTAGAAACAATAACTGCAGCTTTTAACAAATGCAAAATGCTATGGCCTAATTTATTTTATGATTAATCCAAAAGTACTAACGCAGGCATTGTGGCTTAATTAGTAGATTCATCATGAATAAACAAAACCAGCTTCATCCAAGGTATAAAGTGAAGTCACTACATAGTAACATCAACTACCATTAACCATCATTCTGTTTTGAAACTCAAACTAGACCTTAACAGCTGAACTACATAGCGAAGTCCTCATGTTTGTGTTTATGTGTCCTGTAACTTCAGGCTTAATGCCTATATTTGATTTTGAACTTGTAAATTTTAAAGCATGAAAAGAGCTAAGTATATATGCACACAAGGTACAAAGAGAAGCAGAGGAAAAGAACTGATCAATCTTTATTAATAGTCTAACACTAACTTATATCAAAGTAAAATAATCAATTTCTCAAAATATTTTACTTGAAAGGGTTTAATATTTCAAAATCTTTGTCATTAAGTTATACATTAATATTTGAAAATACCTAAGCTAATTATGTTAAGAAACATATCATTGCTAGCTGTTTTTGTTAATACTGTGATTCAAAAAAAGGAAAAAAGATCTTTCCAAATTTTTCTGAAGATATTCAACCTTCAGTTTTATAAGCTAATATAGAAAATCCTAAGCTAATTTTGTTAAGAACAACTCATTTATTAGTTGCTTTTGTAAATTATTATGATATATTCCTGCAATTAATATAAAAATCATGGAAACTTATATGATATATTTCTACATTTAAATTCTTTATTTCACATTTAACATCTAAATTATCTGCTAAACCAACACCCTAGCAACACAACCAAATAAATTTGAGCAGCTTGGGAACATCCCTATGAACTGCTAAAGGTAAAGACACTCAGTGAGGTATAACCTATTTCCATTGTATCATTTAGAAGTTGTTACTACCATTAATAAAAACCCAAACTGAGGTAAAATCAGTTTTGTAGAAGAATGAAGAAGCTTTAAAGGAAAAAATTAAATTAGAACTCGAATTAAGGGAAAATCAAATTAGAACTCTATAAGATTAACAGTAAAATCAAACTAAAAACCCATAATTTTGGGTTTAGCCAAAAACTCAGCAAATCAAACAAAAATCCTAATTTAAAAAAAAAAAACAATATCAATTAGAACTCTAAATCATACATAAATCATACATAAATCAAACAAAACGGAAGAAAATAAACCCTAATTAGGAAATTTATACCTGAGATTGAGGTTTAAATCAGAAATCGGCGGAGAGTTTGAGGTGAGGTTGATTTCCTATTGGGTTTGTTTTCTTGATTGGGTTTGATTTCTTATTTGATTTCAAAAAACGGCGGAGGGTTTGAGGTGAGGTTGCAGAGCTTTTCTTTCTCAGAGGCAGAGAGAGAAAGAAGAGAATGAAATGAGAAGGAAGGTGAATGAAACTCGTTAAGGAAGGTGAATTTTTTTTTGGTAGGGAAGGTGACACGTGATGTTCATCTGTGGCCGTTAAAAGAAATGTTTTCTTATGAAACCGTTAGATTACATTAGGGTTTTGACTAAACAAATTCTAGTAGGATGTGCCCAAATTTAGGCGGGGTGTTTGGGGGGAAACACAAAATCCTTTTGAGTTTATCTGTAGCCATTAGATCAAATTTTAGACAATCCCATTGGTTTAAAATTGCATACGGATTGAGAAATTTAGTTAAACCAAACACAACTTCCAACCGTTAGATAGGCCATGATTTGATTTCCTTAAATTTGGTTCGTTGGATTAGAAATAATTACCATAAAACCATTGTAACACACAATCTCTGTGTGTTTATTCTAGTGGTGGGACTTGGGTTGGGTTAACCCACCCAACCCATGCCCAACCCGATCGTTGGGCGGACATGGGCAACGTATTTCAAAACTTTGGCATAAAGTACGCATACCTTGGGTCCGACATCGAAACCTGGCCGGGAGTGGACTACTATAAGTTGGAAACTTGGTAAAAACGATGAATCCATCCATTTACAGGTAAGATTCCTTCATAATATCACCGAAACCTTACACAAACCCTATTCTGGCATAACGTACGCATACCTTGGGTTCGAGATCGAAACCTGTCCGGGAGTGGACTACTATAAGTCGGAAACTTGGTAAGAACGATGAATCCATCCATTTACAGGTAAGATTCCTTCGAAATATTCCCGAAACCTTAAACAAACCCTATTCTGGCATAATGTACGCATACCTTGGGTCCGAGATTGAAACTTGGCCGGGAGTGGACTACTATAAGTCGGAAACTTGGTAAAAACGATGAATCCATCCATTTACAGGTAAGATTCCTTCATAATATCCCCGAAACCTTAAACAAACCCTATTCTGGCATAATGTACGCATACCTTGGGTCCGAGATCGAAACCTGGCCGGGAGTGGACTACTATAAGTCGGAAACTTGGTAAAAACGATGAATCCATCCATTTACAGGTAAGATTCCTTCATAATATCCCCGAAACCTTAAACAAACCCTATTCTGGAATAAAGTACGCATACCTTGGGTCCGAGATCGAAACCTGGCCGGGAGTGGACTACTATAGGTCGGAAACTTGGTAAGAACGATGAATCCATCCATTTACAGGTAAGATTGCTTCGAAATATTCCCTGAAACCTTAAACAAACCATATTCTGGCCTATTATATGCATACCTTGGCTCCGAGATCGAAACCTGGCCGGGAGTGGACTATTATAAGTCGGAAGCTTGGTAAGAATGATGAATCCATCCATTTACAGGTAAGATTGCTTCGAAATATTCAGTGAAACCTTAAACAAACCCTATTCTGGCATAATGTACGCATACCTTGGCTCCGAGATCGAAACATGTCCGGGAGTGGACTACTATAAGTCTGAAACTTGGTAAAACGATGAATCCATCCATTTATAGGTAAGATTCCTTCATAATATCCCCGAAACCTTAAACAAACCATATTCTAGCCTAATAGCCTATTACATGCATACCGTGGCTCCGAGATCGAAACCTGGCCGGGAGTGGACTACTATAAGTCTGAAACTTGGTAAAAACGATGAATCCATCCATTTACAGGTAAGATTCCTTCATAATATCCCCGAAACCTTAAACAAACCCTATTCTGGCATAAGTACGCATACCGTGGCTCAGAGATCGAAACACAGTAGGAGTGGAATACTATAGGTCAGAAACTTGGTAAAAACGATGAATCCATCCATTTACAAGTAAGATTCCTTCAGAATATTCTCTGAAACCTTAAACAAACCCTATCTTGGCATATTGTATGCATACACTTGCTCCGAGATAGAAACCTGGATGGGAGTGGACTACTATATATCGGAAACTTGGTAAAAATGATGATTCCATCCATTTACATGTAAGATTCCTTTGGAATATTCCCCGAAACCTTAAACTTGGTAAGAATGATTAATCCATCCATTTACTGAGTTTCTCTTTCGGATGAACTGGAGACGAAATATATCAGAATTAAACATCACAGGTTCAAAGATTACTAGATCTAGTTAGACCTGAGTTTCTCTTTCGGATGAACTGAAGACTAAATATATCAGAATTAAACATCACAGGTTCAAAAATTACTAGAATTAAACCTGAGTTTCTCGGAAATAAGTAAAGTAATTCTTACAGACTGTGAAAATGACCATATTACCCTTATTGGAAAAAAGTGGAATAAATATTATGGAGACAATGAAAATGACCATACTACCCTTATCGGAAATAAGTAAAGTAAATGTTACCGATTGTGAAAATGACCATATTACCCTTATTGGAAAAAAGTGCAATAAATATTATGGAGACAATGAAAATGACCATACTACCCTTATCGGAAATAAGTAAAGTAAATGTTACCGATTGTGAAAATGACCATATTACCCTTATTGGAAAAAGTGCAATAAATATTATGGAGACTGTGAAAATGACCATACTACCCTTATCGGAAATAAGTATAGTAATTACAGACTGTGAAAATGACCATATTACCCTTATTGGAAAAAAAGTCAATAAATATTATGGATTTGTGAAAATGACCATACTACCCTTATCGGAAATAAGTAAAGTAATTCTTACAGACTGTGAAATTGACCATATTATCCTTATTGGAAAAAGTGCAATAAATATTATGGAGACTGTGAAAATGACCATACTACCCTTATCAGAAATAAGTAAAGTAATTCTTACAGACTGTGAAATTGACCATATTACCCTTATTGGAAAAAAGTGCAATAAATATTATGGAGACCGTGAAAATGACCATACTACCCTTATCAGAAATAAGTAAAGTAATTCTTACAGATTGTGAAAATGACCATATTACCCTTTTTGGAAAAAAGTGCAATAAATATTATGGAGACCGTGAAAAATGACCAGACTACCCTTATCGAAAATCAATAAATTAAATATTACAGATTGTGAAAATGACCATATTACCCTTATTGGAAATAAGTGCAATAAATATTATGGAGAATGTGAAAATGACCAAACTATCCTTATTGAAAATAAATAAAGTAAAGGTTAATATTCTTCTAAGTTTGGTTTGTTTTGTTATATTGTCACTCTAGAATGTAGATTTAAATCACTCTATATATTACATTCTATACTTTGAGTTTCTATGCTATGTTGTTTAACCGTGTCTATATTTAACAATGCCTTGTATGTTTCAGGCAAAGTGGCGCATTTGTTGGTCTTTTTTTAAGGCTCAGTTTGAAATTTTCTTATATATAAAAGTAGATGCAAAATATAATCATATATTTAAATGTGAAAGGATGGTTGAATACCTCACTCCTCATTTTTTTTTTTCAAGTTTTTTTTTTTTACAACTCTTATAAGGGTTGTGATAGTAATAATAAAAAAATAGGACAAAACTACCAATATTGAGAGGAAGGAAGGATGGTTCGGGGCTTGTGCTAACACCTAGTTGGCTTGTGTTCGAATCTCTCAAACACCATTATTCAAAAGGATATTTTTTTTATCTTCAACAACCCTTATAAGTGTTGTCGTATAGTTATTCACTACCTTAACGAGATGAGTTGTTAAAGTCTAAAGGTGGTCACTACTTTTTTCACAAAAACGTTGTGATTTTGATTCTCGTCACGACTCTTTGTTCCTCTTTGGTCCTAAGAGTTGGACGTTTTTATACATTGACAACTTTTGTTTGACAAAAGTTGTCAAACATACCACCTTTCACAACCTTAAATATACAAGTTGTGAAGTTACAGTTGTAGATTACTGTTTTTCCCGTAGTTGTAGTTGACAGTTTTAAGCAGACCGCGCTTAAAATTTAACGCTGAGTTTGCTCATCAAGACAAAAGAATCAAATTGGTATACACCACTGAGTAGTAATTTGATACTTGGTGCATCCGTATGTTCTGTGATGTCATGAGTATAGTGTGTTGCATGACTGCTTTTGAATTGTTTTGCTGTCCATTTTCCGACCTTTTACATGTCTTCTGCTGTTGTAATTCCTTTTAATTGGAAGAATCATTTGATCTCAGAGTCATAGATAAGTAGATAATGCCTCCTATATACATATATATATTAATATTACAGCAGTTTTACATTAGAAATAATGTAGAAGGAGAAGCCACAACAGTAGGAGGTGAAAAGAAACACACAACAAGAAATACTGGAAAATAAAATAATGAGAGTGATTCTCATCCTCGTGATGCTCTACATGTTTGTCAATATCTAACTATACCTCTCTTCTTCATCACCAAAGTTGCGTGATCCACTGCTTCAACCAGTTGGATTATAATTTGGTAAAGGGACTTGACCGGCCTCTATCCGCTGGATGTCCTCTCTGAGGGTTCCGTAATGCCTCTCTACTTCCTCGGCAGATTTCCCTCCCACCGCATTGGCTATCTTCTGCCAGCGGTCAGGCGTGTCCTTGATATATTTGGCTAAGGCCACTTCAAAAGATTTATTTTGCTCCCTTGTCCAAGATGAGCTTGCCATACCTGGATGTTAAATAAGCAGACAGTGGTTCTATTTCAGAATCATCCGAAAACAAAACACATACATACATACATACAACACAAGAGAAAAAACTGATATCAAGATAGAATATAAGCATCAACGCCTATTAATGGAAATAAGATACAAAGAGGAGGAAGAGCTGCACAACAAACCTCTTATCCTAGCAAAGATTGATACCAGGAACAGCTGGGCATATAATCTCTTATTTATATGCACAATGGGAAGTTGGAGATGGTGGGGTGTGAATGTGAATTATGAGCCAGTAGGTACCACCGGAAAGACATTTTTCTGGTACATCACGTGGATTTTTAGTTTTATATGTAGTACTCTTCTTTGGCATTATCGAATTGAATGGTAGAAAAGGTTACAATCTGCTGATGCAGAATTCTGTTGGACCGTATGGCCAATCCGCCTAATAGTACGGATGCTAAATTGATAATTGATGAACAACAGAGCTGGCTAAATATCAAGCCACAATATACGCTCTCTTTTGATCTTGTTTTTTTCCCATAAATTCCAATGTAGTGGTACCTTACTGAAGATATCATTGTGCTCTCAGAACAGATCAGTGCTATCAATTTTTGTTTCATTTAACAAGATGCCAATTCTTCGGCGCATAATCTTGCAAAGTACGTACGCAAAACGCCAAGATTTTAAATCTATGGACTATGGTGGACTTCTCCAACACGCCTAGAGGTGTAAAACGTGCCGGCCCGGCACAGCCCAACACACGAAGTCGCGTGCTTCACGTGTCATGTGCCGTGCTGTGCTGTGCTAACGATTTAAACGTGTTGTGCCGTGCTGTGCTTTACTAGTCAAAAGCTAGGCACAATACAACCCACGAGCACAACACACGAATAAATGTGCCGTGCTGACACACGTGCTATAAACAATTTGAAATCACTTAATGTATACATTAAGTCGGACATTATCACAAGAATTTAATTAGACAACATATCATTTGAAATTATTTCAAGTAAAATTAACAAGTTTATTCAATAAAAAGAAATAGCCCATCAAATATAAAATTGGATTATTGTCATGTAAATTAATGTTTTAGTTAAATATAGGTGACAACATTATAACAACGATATTGAAATATATTTTCCAAATATTAAGGTATTATATGTGTTGTTATAAATAAGCCAACATAAAATGTTAAAAAGTAGCTAGAATAGTGACTCTTTTGTGAAATAAACATTTTAAATAGCTTTTTAGTTTTCTTTTTGGGCCCCTTGTAGATACTCTTTGTAATTTCTGTTGTTTGCCAATTTGGACTTAGCAAAAAAAATTATGTGTAGAGAGAGAAAGACAATGAAATTAAGGAGCAACTGCAAAGAGATCCGATAGTTAAAGACCAAAAACCGAGAAAAAAGCGCATGCCAGTCATTCTTATTAGTTGATTCAGTTGTTAAAAGAATTAGCACTGAGTTCCATGCCCGTAAAAATGTGATGTATTATGCCTTGTTATATGGTGTATTTGTACATGTTATGACGTGCTCTCTTAACGTCTTTGTCTTTGTCTTTGGGCCACACCTTATCCGTGCCGCGTGTTGTCTTTGTGCTCTTCGTGCCAATTATTCAAACCCAACACGTCCCATTTAACTAACGTGTTGTGCCGTCTTTGGACTAAGTCACGTCTTTGGGCTGTCCTGTGCTCAAATTTTAGCGTGTTGTGCTGGGCTGTGCTCGTGCTGGCACAACCCAATTTACACCTCTAAAAACGCCAACACCTCCTCCCTTCTTCTCTCAACTAGCTGAGCACTAGTACTTTCCAGTTTTCTTGTTTTTGTTTTTTCCTTCAAAATATCAAAATAAAGAAAAGAATCTAGTGGTACCTTATCATCTATTAGAGTATATTATTTATTATGAGGTCATAATTATGTTTTTTTGATCAACTATTACTGTTATGTTTGTTTGTTAGTCATATCGTATAACAAATGAGTTTTCATGTGTTATCTTGGTGTATGGTTTTTGCCTCAAACCGAGTCGGGCGTAGAGCAGATCCTCACAAACAAATAAAGTGTAACTCTACAAAATAGACACATACGCATTTTGAGCAAAAACTTCCTCTCCCGTAGACTTACCAAATTTTGGGCCTAAGTTACTCCGACATAAATCCCAGTTCCGTCCACAGATATTTGAAGGATTGAAACAATTACCGGGAAATATAGTGTTTGGGGCAAGAGGTAGAACTGATGATGAGATGTTTTTGTTGATCAAACAAACTCTAATTCTTTGGTTTTTTGATAGAGAAGTATTTAGAGATTTCGATGTAACTCAAGTATTGTTTAATTGGGAGACTTCATGTTTAAGATGTAGTATAGTCTCCTAATATGTACATATCTTTTTTCTTTAATATAACCTTCTCTTTTCTTAAAAAAAAAAAAAAAAAAAAAAAAAAAACACACGCGCGGGAAATATAGTGGAGTTTGCCATTTCTGATTTCTAGAGTAGACACGTCTTCCACCACAAACTTCATCTCCTGAGTTCCTTTCCAAACTCCTCTTCCTCGCAGTATAGTGTTGTTGTCTTTCACCCATAACTCTTCAAAATTTTCACCCATCTTGTCATGAATTGTTCTTCTACATAATTGTTATTTCCTTGCTTTACCTCCATTACCGTTTTGCTAATAATGTTTTGTTAGTTAATCTCAAATTTCTGATAGCTAAACCTCCAATAATGTTTTTGCTTGCATATTCTCTCTGATGCTACCCAACATTTTTTTTTTCTATCAGTTGTTGATCCCCGCAAGAAGTCCTTCATAAGTTTGATGAACTTTATTTTCATCTCCACTGGCAAAGGCTAGTTACTCCAGTTGGTCAGGGACTAACTCTCCTTACTCCATTTGGTTAGGGGCTTATCCAGTCTGATATCAGCCCCACAAGTCAGGTTCAAAATTGTGCCTGACTCAAAAATATCTTAGTCAAATGTGCGTGTCGAGTTAGATTTCGAGTCAGACAATAGAAAAAAAAAAATAAAAAAATTATGATTTGATTCAGGCCGAGCCAGAAGCTGAGTCAAATCCAACCAAACAAGGTGGAACTAGATGGTCAAACCCTTAACTCAAACCTAAAACGAAGTAAATAAGGAAATATTAAACCTATATTTATATATATGATCACAGTCCTGAATGCGGCATCAATAGAAGTTTTAAAGATATATACTCAGTTCAATCAATGGAGAATTTACCTTTAGAAATCGCTGAAAATATACTTTCTCGCTTGCCAATGGTCTTAAAGATAAAATCTAGAGAAGTATGCAAATCATGGCGAACTTTGGTACCTAAACCCAAGAGGGGTTTAATTTACGGGATTTCACACCACAATGCAACGGAACTGGAAGCACAATTCTACTTCTCAGAACAAAATAATGATAAGGGTGATGATAACTACTTGGGTGCACTTACAAAGTTAGAGCACCGTATAATCTTGCCATCATCATCATCCTTCCAAAGTTTCATGGTTGGTTCTTGTCACGGTTTAATTTGTTATGCCAGTTATGCCATGTGGGGAAGTTGTGAAAGAAAAATCTATATTTGCAATCCTGTCACTGGAGAGCAAATTCAACTTCCAACTATTCAACTTCCAAAGGACGATGCTTACGCTTATGTAGAACAGTCGATTGGATTCAGTTACAATCTTTCACGTAACGAGTACAAGGTTGTCAGAACTCTGCACAACTTTTTTAGGCAGGAACAAACAATTCAGGTGTATACCCTCCTGCATGGTGGTGCTGGTGCTGAGTGGAGAAATATAACAAATAAGATTACAAAATATAATAGTCCCCGTGAGGGTGTTTTACCATCGGTATGTGTTTTTGCAGGTGGAGCTCTTTACTGGATTGATAAGTACAGTGAAATACCTGAGACTATAGTAGCTTTCGATTTGAAACATGAGACGTTTGAATCACTCCCATCAATTCCTTCTGCTGATAGTGAAGCTAATGTCGGACTCATGGTATTGGGAGGGAATTTGTGTGTTCTAGATGTAGTTTTCGGTAAACCTGTCACGATATGGGAGTTAAGGATTAAAAAATCTGCCAAAGGCAATACACAGAAACGTTACAAGTGGCGTACAAAGTTTAGCATAGCATGGGAAGAATGGAGATGGTTTGAGCCAGGGGAGCTAACTGAGGGAGAGAAATATTTCTTGTGGTACAATGTTGTTCTCTCTTGTTATGACCTTGCAACTAAAACTTTGAGAAAGCTAGAGGAGACTTTAAGGAAATTCTTGGAAGATGGTAAGCGTTCGGTATATACCACCACTCCGGCAACTCCTTTCATGCATAGCCTTGATTCGTTGAAATTAGATGTGGAGGGAAGATTTAGAAAGGAGAAGAAAAGCTCCTTAAGAAAGAGGAAAAGAAATTTTGACTGGCAATTCTAAATAATCTATTACTGTTCTTTTTTTTCTTTTTTTTCCTTATCAAATACTCCCTCCATCCCAAATTAGATGAGCTAATTGGTTTTGAATTTTGTCGTATAGATAGATGAGCGCTAATTGGTTATGAGTTTTGCCCTATAGATAGATGAGCTATCTCACTAGTCAAGGGTATTTCTAAAGCTACCATTTTAATTAATTATTGTTACTATAAGAAATATGTATAATTTGATAGTCATGTTTATATTTGTTGCGTAAGTGTTTTAAAATGCTTTTCAACAGTATAAAGTTTACGAAAAACCGTGTTATAGTTTAAAAGATAAATCATTTCTAAGCTTATTATCCATAAGGGTATAATTGTAAAAAACACTTAAACATACTCCCCTTTTCTCCTTGCCTTAAGAATTGTGCAAAATTAAAACTAGCTCATCTAATTTGGGACGGAGGGAGTAGTATAAAATTGAAGTTGCTTAAGATTCTCACCAATTAGGTAACTGGGAGTAGTATAAAATTTCAGTTGCATAAGATTCTCACCAATGAAGTAACTGAAAATTGGTGATATTTAATTACATACACTAACAGTAACACAAGATAACTGTTATTTATCAACAAAATTGAAGATCCAACGGGAATTTACCTAAAACTATGATTTGAAATGTGCATTTCTTCCAAAAGTGTGACCAATTTGAAAATTCTTCTAAAAGTGTGACCATGACCGATCAACCGACATATATGCCCTAGTCTTTTATGGAAATACCGGATCTGTCCTCAGATGTGTACATATCGACAACATATGTGTACACATCAGGTAAGGATGTGTAGACACCCCTTCATGGATGTGTACATATAGACACACTGATACCCCATCATATTTTAACCGATGTGTAGATATTATATGTAGACATCCAGAATCTAGGCGTAATCATATGTGGACATCCATGTTTCGAAGTCTAGACATCAGACACTATTCATAAAATATGTGGACATCAGGCTATAAATATGTGGACATCAGCTATAAAATGTGGACATAAGCTATAAATATGTGGACATCAGGCTATAAATGTGTAGACATCGGACTATAAAGGGTACCTTGGGTATTAGGTAAAGTCAGTCACACTTTTGGAAGATATTGGGGATCAGTCATACTTTTGGAAGAAATGCACATTTCAGTCACAGTTTTGTGTATTTCCTCATATCCAACTGGATTTACGCAGCAGTATCACTATGTCAACTGCATTGAAGTGAATCACATTCTTTGTGTCCATGGCTTCCTTTATGTGTGTGGCATCAGTAACCTAGAAGTAAATCAATGTCCACATTTAAACATAAGAGAAGGTGAATAAAAAATAGATGCACTTTCTCGTGAAAGCGGCCAAGAAGTATCATTTCCACATTCAAAAGTGTTCTTAGGATTGCGGCTTAAAGCTTGTTCCCGAAACAACCTAACTAGTGTACTTTTCTGGGTTAAAAGAAAAAGTATGTCCGATCAATAAATGAACTTAGATCATGAACCAAAGCACAACTTGAGTTTCCAAGAATATCGGACTAGTGAAATAAAATAAAAAAAGGTAATTTTATCCCCAACTTTGGCCTTGAGCGAGACCACCCATATCTCTTTTTGTAGCGTGTTCCGTTGCTTTGTCCATGGCTTCCTTTATGTCCGTGGCATCGAGAACCTGGAATACAATCAATTTCCACATTTAAACATACTATACATCAGTGTTAGATATGGCTAAAGTATCCAACTTCAAAAGTGTTCTTAGGATTTCAGCATAAAGCTTGTTCCCGGAAATAATTGTGCTGACTTGAAACAGAAGTGAAAGCGAGAAACGACTTTACGAACTATACACATCATTGGATGTCCCAATCCAGTGTCAATATTGTAAACTAGCATTTTCTCCTATGCAAACTTTAGGAGATTTAGACGAATCATCAAGTTAATAGAGACCACCCCTCCTATTTGCCGCGAAGAAGAACCTTCCCAGTACATCAATCCTTCAAAAGACAAAAAATTAGGTAAAATTCGAATAAAACATTATTATCAGTGGTAAGACGGGAAACAGATAAGATATTGTGAGATATTTGTGGTGCAAAAAGAACATTACGAAGATTCAACTTACAGTTGGGAGTTCCCAAAAAGAGAGGATCCAATATTAGAAATTGGAATAGAAGAACCATTACCCATCTGAATTTGATCAGGGCCAGTGTACTCGGTTGAAAACTAAAGACGAGAAAGATCATTGGTTATATGATATGTAGCTCCACTATCAGGAGTCCATGGAGAAGTTGGCAGTAAGCCTGTCTGAGCAGCATATGCGCGAGGTATAGAATACGGTGGTTGACGTCGAGGAGGACGAAAACTTCGATCAAAGCGATTCCAGCAATCCGGATCCTCATGATTCTTACGACCACATAGTTGACATGGAATCAAAACTTCTGAACGAGCAGCATTGCGTTGTGGTTGGGGCCGGTTGGACACATGGAAGCGAGATGAGTTTGGTGCAGCAGCAAACTGTGTTGGAGAAGAGTTGTTCATTGCGGAGAAGCGAGACGGGCTTGGTGCAGTAGTACGGGACGGTGCAACAACATTAGAAACTGGTTGAGAATTCAGCGTCTTTGTCTGTTGCTCAACACGCAGCTCAAAAGTTAGGAGAAACGTGATAAAATCTTCCACAATCAGCGAGCTCATTGTGGTGGTTAAAGACGTAACGATGGCATCATAGGAAATGTCCAAACCAAAGCAAGGAGGCGAGTGTCGAAATTTATTATCAAGTAACAACTGTATTTCCAAGAATAACAAGACTATCAACCAAATCTCGAGCCCGATCTATCTATGCTCGCATAGATTGAGAACCCTTCTTTAAGGCACGTAACTCACAGTGAAGGTGGTGAATTTGAGCATCGTATTTGGACGCATATTGAGCTTCGAGAGTGATGTCCAGATTTGTTGAGACGTAGTGAGACGATATACATGACAAAGAACAGCCGGAGTTAGTGAAGAGAAGAGCCAACTGTTGATGGTGGTTTTTAGACAAGGGGTAAAATCGTAAAACCACGAATAACCTAATGTCACCGGCGACACATTTATTAGAACATTAATAGGGGGTATTTTTTCAAATTAGGGTTACAACGAACAAAACCCTAATTCCCTCTGTGCCAATGGCAAATCCTGCCAGCCACACCAAACGCGCCAAAGCATGCCAACCATGCTAGCCGCACCTCCGTGCCAATGTCAAATCATGCCAGCCACACTTAGCCCAAGCTAGCCGCGCCATGCCAAACGCACTCTGCCTTGGCCCTAACTATGCCAGTCACACCAAACGCGCCAAAGCAAGCCAACCATGCTAGCCGCACCTCCGTACCAATGGCAAATCATGCCAGCCACACTAAACCCGAGCTAGCCGCGCCATGCCAAACGCACTCTGCCTTGGCCCTAGCTAGCCTAGCGACTCCATGCCAAAATAGCGCCCGCGCCTAGGCTTGCAAACCGTGCAACCTAGGCCAAATTGGCCACGCATGCCATTGGCACATGCCAACACGCTCGCTGGTAGGTTTTCCTACCAGGTCGTGACCCAAATTGGCCACGCATGCCATTGAACATGCCAACACGCATCATTGGTAGCTTTTCTTACCGAGGCCATGGCCCTAATGGCCGAGCATGCCATTGGCACATGCCAACACGCATCGCTGGTAGCTTTTCTTACCAGGCCGTCACCCAAATTGGCCACGCATGCCATTGGCACATGCCAACACGCATCGCTGGTAGCTTTTCTTACCAGGCCATGGCCCTAATGGCCGAGCATGCCATTGGCACATGCCAACACGCATCGCTGGTAGTTTTTCCTACCAGGCCGTGGCCCTAATGGCCGAGCATACCATTGGCACACGCCAATACTCTTGCTGGTAGCTTTCGTTACCTAGCCGTGGACCTAATGGCCGTGCGTGCCATTGACACATGCCAAAATCCACGCTGGTAGCCTAACTTGCAAACCGTGCAACCTACCACCAACGCATTCCACACATGCCATTGGCACATGCCACACACACCACTAGCACTCTGGCATTGCCACTTGCACTCAAGGTGCAACCCGCAACAAAGGCATTCCGCACATGCCATTGGCACATGCCACACGCTCCTCTAGTAGCGCCACTTGCACTCAAGGTGCAACCAACACTCGAGACATCAACACAGACTGGGGGATGCTTTCTAGGTTTTTAGTTTGTCGGTCACAAAGATGCGTACGTACACTACGCTCACATTAAGAAAGCGTGAATAGGAATAAAGCGATCAAATAAATGAGGAAATAATGGTGAAAACGTTTTCACCCATAAACACCATGCGGTTACCACCTCCTCCCATTATTTCACCCTTTACTCTCTTCCTTCATGAGGCCGTGGTACGTTTCAATCTCGACTTGTATAAATAGGTCTTACCTATTTCCACCGGACAACAAGTCTCGGTGGGAGAAAAGCACAACACTCTCGGAAAAGGCAACTTTGCAAGCTCTTCAAAAAATCTTTCATCTCTTGCAAGCTTAAAGCTTTCACTTTCTGATACAAGTCGAGACACTACTCTCCCAGAATTATTCTGGTATCAACACCTTTCTTTGCTTCCCTCCCCAAATCAACCCTTCTCCTCCACTTTGTGATCGAAGCAAGTCTGGAACAGCCATTTCTTGGTTTTAGGCCAGACTTGTACAGATTGATCTCTCGAATCTATAAAGTGCTCACGTGCAGCACATTTGTTTAGGGTTTAAACCAGTTTCTCACTCACCTACTGAATTTACCGAAATCGGCGGAAACGATTTTTACCCATAAACACCAACTAACCAGAATTTTGTCCTGTTTTCTTCATGACACGACAGCAGGGTTAGGAGTTTCATCAGCAAGGATAAGTTCAACACAAGGTTTTTCACTAGTGACATAACCATCTAATTCATAGCCTTGGAGATACGGTAAAAACTGAGCCCTCCATATGGAATAATTATTTTCATCTAGTTTAACAGTAATTATATGATGACGTTGATAGAATTGAACAGGTGCCATGGTTGAAGATTGTGAAGGGGCAGTAGATGAAATAATGGCAAAAGTTGTAGAGGAGATTGTAGAGGCTTCGGTAGACATGGTTTTGAGGATCTAGAAACCTAGCTGATACCAAGCTTGAACTACTTAGGTTTAGGTTAACTTAGAAGAAGAGAAGAATAAACTTAAACTGACTTCTATTATTGATTATTTTGTACAAGAAGAATCATAAAGATATACAACATATTTATATACAGACTTTACTTGAACTTTAGGCTAAAGTGTTTCCTAACTTATGGTTTCCTAACATACAAGTAATTCCAAAGAGAACAAACTCTTAAAAGAGAAATTACCGTGTATAACGTTGGGTCACGTTATAAACGTACTTGATGTTGTGTTAACACTCATGACCAAAAAGCCAACGGTCGAGTAATTTGAACCAATTGCACGAGGCGCATTGAGGTGACCGGAATTCTAGTTACAAGGCTTATTTCTCGCAAAAACAACAAAAATAATAACGGAGAGTACCATTTGTTATGTCGGTTGGCATTACGAATACGATCTCACACATCAAAAGAAAGATTTGTACTAAGCTTCTTTGTTGCGTGTCGTGAGTGCAATCAAATTAAATCACTTATTTCCACACAATTAACTGGTAATATAATGGAAGCAAGGATCGTTCCCACGAAGAGCAGTGAGTTTAGTTGTCAAAAAGGTCACAATTGGGGGGTTTTGTTTTTAGATTGTAAACAAAGTAAATAAAGCAATTGAAAATTGAGTTGCAAGCAATAGGGAGAAATATGATCAGGGAATCCTTCTTCGTTACTAAATAGTCATCAAAGTAGCCTATTCATCTATTATTTATCATTCACAGATTATTATCAACCATAGGAAAGTAGCTAGCGCAATGCTATCCTCAAAATTTCGTAAGTCACTGGACACCGAAGCGCTCAAATGCCAGATTCTATTCTATAAACCACCTAGAAGTAGCGCACTCTAAGTTTAATTTGGTCGAATGCTTTATATTTTGTGAATTTAGGTCAATTCTAGTAGTTGAACTCTTAGCGCAAGGTTCACTTTGTAGTGTTGTTTCTACTTGCGATTGCTCCACAGAATCCCTCTGCAAGGTTTCACAATTTCTACTCGTGTAGAGAATTATTCAACAATTACGGATATCCTAATTCTCTACTAGCATTAAGTTAACTAATAAACTAGTTCAGTTGGCCACCTAAACAATTTATCAGTCAAACATAAAATTAATTATTGTAAAAACAAACAATAATCATGTGAAGAGTTAAAATAGATTTATATGCTAAATTGAATCATAAATTAGAACTTAGAATTTATCCCCAATCACTAAGAAGTTTAGCTACTCATGGGATTAGTGAAACCCATGAGATACATATGATAAAAGTAAGATAAATAAATTACGGTGATGAAAATAGCTCCAAAAACCTAGGTTTCTCCTCTTGTATTCTTCTCCCCAAAAGCTTGATAAAAGATTAAAAGATTTTTGATAGAAATATTTCTTATATAGGTGCCCAAATAGTAATTGTGTCGTGTCTCGAATGCCGGTCAAAAGGTTGCCAAAAATTCGCCAAACTAGCATAAGCAGGTCATGGCCATGTCTGGTCGTACGGCCGTACCACAGTATCTTGAGATTGTCTCAAAGGCTTACGTGTGGCAAAAGCCCAGCCCAACTGGTCTTGTTCAACTGTCAGATATAGAGGAGTGACAAGTATATTTCTCACCCTAATCTTCTTGAGCTGTCGGTTTCGAGATCGACAATGTAATCTTCAACTTCAATTTCGCGGAAAGACATCCCGCTGTGAGAAAATAATTTCCCTGACTTTTCAGTTTTCGCCCATCAGAATCACGGATACTCATGCCTCCGTGAGAAATAAATTCCCCTGGATTTTTGTTCTCCCCTTTGTCTTTTCGCATACAGATACATGGTCGTGAAAATTTAAATTCCCGGGATTTTCAACTCAGGAAAATACTTTGTGATGACTGGTAATCGTGAGAAAACTATTCTTCCGAGTTTTTATTATATCAATTGCTCCCGCATATACCAGGCTCTCCGTGAAAACTAATAGTTTCTGAGATTTTCTTCCTTCCATCACGTAACAGCAACTCCATGTCTCTCTTCTCCATCGTTAACCATAGCTAACACTCATTGTCGCAGCCATCGAAACCAAACACCATTAATACTTTGAGCGTCATCTCTGCAGCTCCAGTTGAGTCTCGAACTGATTCCTTTGCTCGAGCTTTCATCAACCATCAACATCACCACTACCTTCATATTCTCTCGCCAATCTTTTCATGTCCATAACTCCATCTTCATCATCCCGATATAAAGCAGCAACATCAGCTGATCAGCAACAATCCCTGCTTTGCTTTGTAAACTTGAGCTGATCGTGGTGGTAGTATAAAGGACCTCCCATCAATTGAGATGAGAAAGTATATGAGAAAGTTTGATTCGTTTTGGCTTTGGTCGTGGTGGTGGTGGTAGATCATCCAATTTTTATCCAGGAAGTAATTCCACACCATCCTTGTTAGGTAAATGACCTTCTCCTGGTTCTTCTTCTTCCTCCTCTTCTACTTCACCTGCTGGTAGAACTCAATCAGGATTTCCACCAACAACATATTTACCACCATCTGGATTTCCATATCCCATCAATTTACCTATACTACTTTGTCAAATTTGTGGTAAACATGGTCACACTGCTCTAGAGTGTAGTAACAAGCTCAACTTTGCTTATCAAAGTCAGCACACACCACATCATCTTAGTGCAATGTTAGCTTCAGCAAAAAATTTGTGAAGCAATCCTTGGTATGCAGATACAGGAGCAAATAATCACATCACTGCTGATGATTCTGAGCTTCAAGCTGCTACTACTTATGAAGGTCTTGAAGAAATTCAAGCTGCCAATGGAGAAGGTATGAGCATTACTCACACAGGTTTCTCTTTGAAATCTACTCCACATCATACTTTTAAACTCAATAATATCCTTCTTGTTCCAAAGGCATCACAGAACCTTTTATCAGTACACAAATTCACTTAGGATAATCATTGTTCCATAACATTTGATTCTTCTCGGTTTTATTGTGAAGGATTAATTCACCTGGAAGATACTTTTGGAAGGCCCTCACGATAATGGACCATATCCCCTTCAGTTCATTCATCATTCTACCCTAAATAAAGCACTCTCTGGTGTTTCAACTATCTCAACTGATGTATGGCACAAGAGACTTGCTCATCCATCCTATCAAACCATGAAGTTAGTTTGTAGCTCTTTGAATTTACCAAATGTGCTTAAGTCACCTATTTTTTGTAGTGATTGTCAATTAGGCAGAAGCCACAAATTACCATTTACCATGTCCTCTCATTGTAGTACCAAACCACTTGAGTTGTTACACTTTGATTTGTGGGGTCCTAGTCCTGTAAAATCCATTTCTGGATACAACTATTATGTCAATATAATTGATGATTACTCCAAATTTTGCTGGATCTATCCTTTGTCTACAAAGTCTGATTTCAGAAAGGTGTTTTATCAGTTCAAAACCTATGTGGAAAAACATTTGCAGCATCATATTCTTACTGTTAGAACTGATGGTGGAAGAGAATTTCTACATGCTGAGCTTACTTCTTTTTTATCTAATTGTGGTATTAATCATGAAATTTCATGTCCACATACACCTGAGCAAAATGGAGTAGCTGAATCTAAACACAGGCACTTGGTAGATATTGGCAGAACATATCTTATTCAATCAGGTATTTCAGCTAAATTTTGGTTTGAAGCTTTTTCTACAGCAAACTACACTATTAACAGACTGCCTACAAAGTCCATTGGTTTTAAATCTCCATATGAAGTTTTGTTTCATAGAGATCCAGATTATACCTTCTTAAGAGCTTTTGGTTGTCAATGTTTTCCTTGGTTAAAACCCTACACCACCAACAAACTCCAACCTAGAAGCATTTTCTGCATCTTTATTGGTTATAGTAATTATCATAAAGGGTATAGATGTCTATATGTTGCTACTGGTAAGGTCTATGTCTCCAGACATGTTATTTTTCAAGAAGATATTTTCCCTCTCAAAGTTTCTTCAGCTTTGTCACAATCTCCTACGTCTACTGAGGTTTCTACTGAGGGATCATCTTTAAATGCAACTGCAGTTGGCACTACTTCATTAAATGCTTCTACAGATGGTCTTACTTCATTACCAGTTACTGCACCTCCTTCATTTAATGCTACTGAGATTCCTACTGCTTCTTTACATGTCCCTGAGATTAGTACTGCATCATTACATGCTACTGAAGATGTTACTGGTACTTTGACCACTGCTGCACTTCCTTCATTTACTGCCACTGAGGTTGATAGTACTTCCATTAATGCTACTGAGGTTGATATTAACACTCATTCAATGGTTACAAGGGCCAAAGCAGGTATCTTTAAACCTAAAGTTTACTCTACAAAATACACACTATCTGCTTCTCTACAAGCTCAGAGGTTAATTAATAGTTCCAACCTGTGTCAGTCAATCCCAAAAATCTCCTCCTTGGAGACATTCTCTAGTTGAAGAGTATAATGCCTTACAATCAGCAGGTACATGGACTAAAGTTCCTCCTCATCCCTCTCAAAATGTAGTAGGCTGTAAATGGGTTTTTAGAATCAAGCAACATCGAGATGGTACTATTGCTAAACATAAATCTAGACTAGTAGCTAAGGGCTTTCATCAGCAAGAGGGTATTGATTATACAGAGACTTTCAGTCCTGTAGCTAAACCAACAACCATTAGAGTTATTCTTGCTCTTGATGTTAACTTCAACTGGTCCATTACTCAACTTGATGTAAGTAATGCTTTTCTGCATGGTGACCTAGCTGAGGAAGTTTATATGCAGCAACCTCCTGGATTTATTGATGAAGATCATCCACATTATGTTTGTAAACTTCAAAAGTCCATCTATGGCCTTAAACAGGCTCCCAGGGCCTGGTATGAGAAATTAATGCATGTTTTGCAATCTTATGGCTTCCAGATCTTAGCAGCAGACTCTTCTTTGTTTGTGCAAAAGCAGGGCTCCAGGATCACCATTGTTCTCATTTATGTGGATGATATTCTCATCACTGGAAACTCTCAAATATATTGCAAGGAACTTATTTCTCAGCTTCAACAACATTTTCCACTTAAAGACTTGGGTGAGTTACATTATTTTCTTGGTCTTGAAGCTAAGAGAAATGATAATGGTCTGTTTCTATCTCAAACTAAATATGCCATTGATCTGCTTGATAAATATGACATGGGTGGTGCTAAGCCATGCACCTCTCCAGTTCCAGCCAATAGTAAACTCACAGCTACTTCATGCACTCCTTTGTCAGATCCTACTCTATACAGGTCTCTTGTTGGTGCTCTGCAATACCTGACATGGACTAGACCAGAAATCAGTTATGCTGTGAACCAGGTTTGTCAGCATATGCAAGCTCCAACTTCTGATCATCTCATTGCTGCTAAGAGAATTTTACGCTACATCAAAGGCACCATTGATTATGGCATTCTCTTCAGTAAGGGTCTCACTACAGTACATGTTTTTAATGATGCCGATTGGGCTGGAGATCCAGATTCTAGGCGCAGCACAGGTGGCTATTGCATCTTTTTTGGCTCCAATCCAATCTCTTGGTCAAGCAAATGCCAACCCACTGTGGCTCGCTCTTCAACTGAGGCTGAATTTCACAGTCTAGCTAATTCTGCAGCTGAAGTTATCTGGATATGAAAACTTCTTAGAGATCTTCATATTTTTCTCCCCACAGCTCCATCCTTACTCTGTGACAACATCAGTGCCATTTCTTACTCTTCTAATCCTGTTTTTCATTCCAGAATGAAACATCTTGCTGTGGATTTTAACTTTGTCAGGGAACTCTCACAGGCCAAGGAATTGAAGATTGCATACATCTCCACTATTGATCAGGTAGCTGACATCTTTACAAAAGGTTTTGCAGGGCCTCGCTTTGAGCTTCTGCATGGCAAATTGTGTGTGTTGCCAAAGTCTGTCCTACTCAATTTGAGGGGGGCTAATAGTTGTCACATGTCTCATTAGCTGGCACTCTTACATGAGCTGGCATTATCCATTCCCAACTCTACACGTGTACTGTATCTATAGGCTGAACTTGATCTCTCACAACCTCTCCTACACCGCCACACCTGAGCATAAATACTTTTTGTACTCTCTTTATCAGTGTATTCTCTTTCCTGCAAGAACTTATCATTTCCTGTAACTGTGTTTTCTTCATTAATGAAAATCTTCATTTTCTTAAATCTACTAGATCAGACTATCCATACTTCTCAGTCCCCCGTTCCTTGGACTTTTGTCACGACCGAACTTCATCATTATCAGTCCCCATCTTCTCTGCTCGACGTACGTTCCCTGAATCACTAAGATAATATCACAGAACCTCTTCCTCTGTTCTCGACTTTCATCACCAATCTCAGTCCATAGTTCGACAAAAACTCTTTCCTCTTCATCATCGATATCACAGACTCATTCTCCTTCTCGCGACTACCGCCAAAACTACTTCCATCTTTACCGATATTGATCGACGCCGGTAACTTCAATCGAGTCTTCCAACTCCAAGACAAGCCCAATGATCTTCCCGAGATCCATTAACAAAAGCAACCTCTCCTTACGAGTTTCTCCATCCTTAACCATGAGTTCCTAATACCACCAATAAATAGAAACATCACCCACACAGCGCCAAACTCGTCCTACATTCCCTATTCTTCTCTCCATGAAGTTTCACCGGTGTTTGATAGACGCTTTTATGTGTCTACATTGATCTCAATTATGTATATTGTTAGTGCTCGATTTTGTACTTATTTGGTTATTTTATGTATTTGTAGGTGTTTTTGGAGAAATGAGCTTTTGCGGGAAAATTGGCTCGAAAAGTGGTATTTGCGCTCGTGGGAGAAATTTACTATTCGGACCTCCCGGTTTGGATAAGGGGCAACCCCAGGTTGATAAGGGGCACTCCACTGCTATTTGCACCCGGATGAGTTATTCACACCCAACCACTATGGGCAGCCAACTTGAAGGATAAGGGGACACCATTGTCTCCCTCGTTTGAAATAAATTTTGGCGGGAATGTTGGTTCTCGATTGTGATTTCTTGGATCGAGTTTGGTGAGGTTTAAACGGGATTCCCTTGCCGGATTGGATTTTATTAGCATGTTAAAGCTAGACAGGCTTATTAGTGGGCTCGAGTTCGTGAATAAAAGAAGGGTCACATATAAACACGATAAAACAGGGAAGGAAAATATCCAATGACTGCGTGAATTTCGGGGAAGGTTTGGATGAGATATAGTCATGATTTTAGTTAGGATTTGATTTGGAATGTCGTGTCATGACTTAACAGAAAGGTAAGTTCTCTCGGATTCGAAAAATAAGGGGTGTTGTGATGATTCTCGTGGAGAAAAAGTTACGGGTATATTTGGAAGTTGAGCGTGATAAGCATGAATAATATAATCTCTGTTATATTTTCTCGCTATCTAATATGAGTTTAATCATTAAAGAGGGAAACAGAGAAATCAATTGCCGTGTATAGAAGATTTGGAGACCGAAACGGCAAAGAAAATAATGAGGAAGAATCGAAGATATCTTGGGAAGCTAATTGCCCTGTTGGCTATAAAAAGGGTGGTGAACATCGGAGACCGGGTTGAGACGTTGGGGACCTAAGGGAGGTTTCGGAGGAAGAACTGGAGGTTGCAGAGAATTTTCTCTGGGTGTCAGGAGAAGAAGAAGGGTTGAAGAACACGAAGAACGGACGAACTAGAACAGTCGCAGAAAACTATCGCTGTTAAACAATGAGTAACACTTGTATCGTTTATAAATGCGGACTTATTCTTCTCAGAATGACCGTTTTGTAACGCCTTTTCAGCGTTGCAAACCGTCCGAGTCATTAGTTTTCTCTTGTTTTTCACCTATTTGAGCTATGAACTATTATTTTGAGCACGTGAATAATATGAGGAGCTAAACCCCAACACTGGGACGAAGGAGGAAGCCATTTTTCATGCGTGTGGTAATTCTATTAATTCTTTTATGACTTATTGCATTGATTTTTAATCGTATCTTATGATTTTTATTGAATGATTGTGATTTCAATTGATGGGTCATGCTTTCTTAAGTGTTTTGATGTCACATGCTTTAGATATACAATCATTACTTTCAAAATCTACTTTCGGCAATGAATTAGAGTCAATAAATTTGAGCTATAAATGTCTAGAATCATTAGTTGAACCACATGAATGTAAGAATTGGTGGAATCCTTACTTTGTAGTTGCAATAAATAAACTCCAGAGCCTAGATTTTTATGCTTATTAAGGATGGCACTAACCAGTCTAAGTGGATGGAAGCATTTTGGTTGTAGGAGTTGAGGAACCAATCTGATTAGATGGCAACATCTAAAGAGTCTATTCATAAAAGCACGTAGCTCGTGTGTTAGAAATAACATGATAGTTTCACCATATCTCGTTGAGTCCTTTTCACTTCTATTTTTATTTTATTTTATTTTAAACTATGTTTCTCTAATTGATTAGGTGGGGCTCACGATTCAAGTTGTTACCAATGCTAGGGTGAATTAGGGTGAATTAGAGTGATTGAGATACTTTGTAGTTGCAATAAATAAACTCCAGAGCCTAGAAATTTATGCTTATTAAGGATGGCACTAACCAGTCTAAGTGGATGGAAGCATTTTGGTTGTAGGAGTTGAGGAACCAATCTGATTAGATGGCAACATCTAAAGAGTCTATTCATAAAAGCACAGAGCTCAGGTGTTAGAAATAACATGATAGTTTCACCATATCTCGTTGAGTCCTTTTCACTTCTATTTTTATTTTATTTTATTTTTAAACTATGTTTCTCTAAGTGATTAGGTGGGGCTCACGATTCAAGTTGTTACCAATGCTAGGGTGAATTAGGGTGAATTAGAGTGATTGAGATACTTTGTAGTTGCAATAAATAAACTCCGAGCCTAGAAATTTATGCTTATTAAGGATGGCACTAACCGGTCTAAGTGGATGGAAGCATTTTGGTTGTAGGAGTTGAGGAACCAATCGATTAGATGGCAACATCTAAAGAGTCTATTCATAAAAGCACGTAGCTCGGGTGTTAGAAATAACATGAGAGTTTCACCATATCTCGTTGAGTCCTTTTCACTTCTATTTTTATTTTATTATTTTATTTTTAAACTATGTTTCTCTAAGTGATTAGGTGGGGCTCACGATTCAAGTTGTTACCAATGCTAGGGTGAATTAGAGTGATTGGTTATTTTATGTCTTTGTAGGTGTTTTTGGAGAAATGAGCTTTTGCGGGAAAATTGGCTCGAAAAGTGGTATTTGCGCTCGTGGGAGAAATTTACTATTCGGACCTCCCAGTTTGGATAAGGGGCAACCCAGTTGATAAGGGGCACTCCACTGCTATTTGCACCCCAGATGAGTTATTCACACCCAACCACTATGGGCAGCCAACAGAAGGATAAGGGGACACCATTGTCTCCCTCGTTTGAAATAAATTTTGGCGGGAATGTTGGTTCTCGACTGCAGATTTGCCGGATCGAGTTTGGTGAGGTTTAAACGGGATTCCCTTGCTGGATTGGATTTTATTAGCCTGTTAAAGCTAGACAGGCTTATTAGTGGGCTCAGGTTCGTGAATAAAAGAAGGGTCACATATAAACACGATAAAACAGGGAAGGAAAATATCCAATGACTGCGTGAATTTCAGGGAAGGTTTGGATGAGATATAGTCGCAGTTTTAGTTAGGATTTGATTAGGAATGTCGTGTCATGACTTAACAGGAAAGGTAAGTTCTCTGGATTCGAAAAATAAGGGGTGTTGTGATGATTCTCGTGGAGAAAAAGTTACGGGTATATTTGGAAGTTGAGCGTGATAAGAATGAATAATATAATCTCTGTTATATTTTCTGCTATCTAATAACAGAGTTTAATCATTAAAGAGGGAAACAGAGAAATCAATTGCCGTGTATAGAAGATTTGGAGACCGAAACTGGCAAAGAAAATAATGAGGAAGAATCGAAGATATCTTGGGAAGCTAATTGCCCTGTTGGCTATAAAAAGGGTGGCTGAACATCGGAGACCGGGTTGAGACGTTGGGGACCTAAGGGAGGTTTCAGAGGAAGAACCAGAGGTTGCAGAGAATTTTCTCTGCTGGTGCTGCCGGAGAAGAAGAAGGGCTGAAGAACACGAAGAACGGACGAACTAGAACAGTCGCAGAAAACTATCGCTGTTAAACAGCAGAACACTTGTATCGTTTATAAGGCAGACTTATTCTTCTGTAACAGTCTGTTTGTAACGCCTTTTCAGCGTTGCAAACTGTCTGAGTCATTAGTTTTCTCTTGTTTTTCACCTATTTGAGCTATGAACTATTATTTTGAGCACGTGAATAATATGAGGAGCTAAACCCCAACACTGGGACGATGGAGGAAGCCATTTTTCATGCGTGTGGTAATTCTATTAATTCTTTTATGACTTATTGCATTGATTTTTAATCGTATCTTATGATTTTTATTGAATGATTGTGATTTCAATTGATGGGTCATGCTTTCTTAAGTGTTTTGATGTCTCATGCTTTAGATATACAGTCATTACTTTCAAAATCTACTTTCGGCAATGAATTAGAGTCAATAAATTTGAGCTATAAATGTTTAGAATCATTAGTTGAACCACATGAATGTAAGAATTGGTGAAATCCTTACTTTGTAGTTGCAATAAATAAACTCCAGAGCCTAGAAATTTATGCTTATTAAGGATGGCACTAACCAGTCTAAGTGGATGGAAGCATTTTGGTTGTAGGAGTTGAGGAACCAATCTGATTAGATGGCAACATCTAAAGAGTCTATTCATAAAAGCACAGAGCTCAGGTGTTAGAAATAACATGATAGTTTCACCATATCTCGTTGAGTCCTTTTCACTTTTATTTTTATTTTATTTTATTTTTAAACTATGTTTCTCTAAGTGATTAGGTGGGGCTCACGATTCAAGTTGTTACCAATGCTAGGGTGAATTAGGGTGAATTAGAGTGATTGAGATACTTTGTAGTTGCAATAAATAAACTCCAGAGCCTAGAAATTTATGCTTATTAAGGATGGCACTAACCAGTCTAAGTGGATGGAAGCATTTTGGTTGTAGGAGTTGAGGAACCAATCGATTAGATGGCAACATCTAAAGAGTCTATTCATAAAAGCACAGAGCTCAGGTGTTAGAAATAACATGATAGTTTCACCATATCTCGTTGAGTCCTTTTCACTTCTATTTTTATTTTATTATTTTATTTTTAAACTATGTTTCTCTAAGTGATTAGGTGGGGCTCACGATTCAAGTTGTTACCAATGCTAGGGTGAATTAGAGTGATTGGTTATTTTATGTCTTTGTAGGTGTTTTTGGAGAAATGAGCTTTTGCGGGAAAATTGGCTCGAAAAGTGGTATTTGCGCTCGTGGGAGAAATTTACTATTCGGACCTCCCAGTTTGGATAAGGGGCAACCCAGTTGATAAGGGGCACTCCACTGCTATTTGCACCCCAGATGAGTTATTCACACCCAACCACTATGGGAAGCCAACAGAAGGATAAGGGGACACCATTGTCTCCCTCGTTTGAAATAAATTTTGGCGGGAATGTTGGATCTCGACTGCAGATTTGCCGGATCGAGTTTGGTGAGGTTTAAACGGGATTCCCTTGCTGGATTGGATTTTTTTAGCCTGTTAAAGCTAGACAGGCTTATTAGTGGGCTCAGGTTCGTGAATAAAAGAAGGGTCACATATAAACATGATAAAACAGGGAAGGAAAATATCCAATGACTGCGTGAATTTCAGGGAAGGTTTGGATGAGATATAGTCGCAGTTTTAGTTAGGATTTGATTAGGAATGTCGTGTCATGACTTAACAGGAAAGGTAAGTTCTCTGGATTCGAAAAATAAGGGGTGTTGTGATGATTCTCGTGGAGAAAAAGTTACGGGTATATTTGGAAGTTGAGCGTGATAAGAATGAATAATATAATCTCTGTTATATTTTCTGCTATCTAATAACAGAGTTTAATCATTAAAGAGGGAAACAGAGAAATCAATTGCCGTGTATAGAAGATTTGGAGACCGAAACTGGCAAAGAAAATAATGAGGAAGAATCGAAGATATCTTGGGAAGCTAATTGCCCTGTTGGCTATAAAAAGGGTTGCTGAACATCGGAGACCGGGTTGAGACGTTGGGGACCTAAGGGAGGTTTCAGAGGAAGAACCAGAGGTTGCAGAGAATTTTCTCTGCTGGTGCTGCCGGAGAAGAAGAAGGGCTGAAGAACACGAAGAACGGACGAACTAGAACAGTCGCAGAAAACTATCGCTGTTAAACAGCAGAACACTTGTATCGTTTATAAGGAAGACTTATTCTTCTGTAACAGTCTGTTTGTAACGCCTTTTCAGCGTTGCAAACTGTCTGAGTCATTAGTTTTCTCTTGTTTTTCACCTATTTGAGCTATGAACTATTATTTTGAACACGTAAATAATATGAGGAGCTAAACCCCAACACTGGGACGATGGAGGAAGCCATTTTTCATGCGTGTGGTAATTCTATTAATTCTTTTATGACTTATTGCATTGATTTTTAATCGTATCTTATGATTTTTATTGAATGATTGTGATTTGAATTGATGGGTCATGCTTTCTTAAGTGTTTTGATGTCTCATGCTTTAGATATACAGTCATTACTTTCAAAATCTACTTTCGGCAATGAATTAGAGTCAATAAATTTGAGCTATAAATGTCTAGAATCATTAGTTGAACCACATGAATGTAAGAATTGGTGGAATCCTTACTTTGTAGTTGCAATAAATAAACTCCAGAGCCTAGAAATTTATGCTTATTAAGAATGGCACTAACCAGTCTAAGTGGATGGAAGCATTTTGGTTGTAGGAGTTGAGGAACCAATCTGATTAGATGACAACATCTAAAGAGTCTATTCATAAAAGCACAGAGCTCAGGTGTTAGAAATAACATGATAGTTTCACCATATCTCGTTGAGTCCTTTTCACTTCTATTTTTATTTTATTTTATTTTTAAACTATGTTTCTCTAAGTGATTAGGTGGGGCTCACAATTCAAGTTGTTACCAATGCTAGAGTGAATTAGGGTGAATTAGAGTGATTGAGATACTTTGTAGTTGCAATAAATAAACTCCAGAGCCTAGAAATTTATGCTTATTAAGGATGGCACTAACCAGTCTAAGTGGATGGAAGCATTTTGGTTGTATGAGTTGAGGAACCAATCTGATTAGATGGCAACATCTAAAGAGTCTATTCATAAAAGCACAGAGCTCAGGTGTTAGAAATAACATGATAGTTTCACCACATCTCGTTGAGTCCTTTTCACTTCTATTTTTATTTTATTTTAATTTTAAACTATGTTTCTCTAAGTGATTAGGTGGGGCTCACGATTCAAGTTGTTACCAATGCTAGGGTGAATTAGAGTGATTGGTTATTTTATGTCTTTGTAGGTGTTTTTGGAGAAATGAGCTTTTGTGGGAAAATTGGCTCGAAAAGTGGTATTTGCGCTCGTGGGAGAAATTTACTATTCGGACCTCCCAGTTTGGATAAGGGGCAACCCAGTTGATAAGGGGCACTCCACTGCTATTTGCACCCTAGATGAGTTATTCACACCCAACCACTATGGGCAGCCAACAGAAGGATAAGGGGACACCATTGTCTCCCTCGTTTGAAATAAATTTTGGCGGGAATGTTGGTTCTCATTGCAGATTTGCTTAGGATCGAGTTTGGTGAGGTTTAAACGGGATTCCCTTTGTCGGATTGGATTTTATTAGCATGTTAAAGCTAGACAGGCTTATTAGTGGGCTCGGAGTTCGTGAATAAAAGAAGGGTCACATATAAAAACGATAAAACAGGGAAGGAAAATATCCAATGACTGCGTGAATTTGGGGAAGGTTTGGATGAGATATAGTCATGATTTTAGTTAGGATTTGATTAGGAATGTCGTGTCATGACTTAACATGAAAGGTAAGTTCTCTGGATTCGAAAAATAAGGGGTGTTGTGATGATTATCGTGGAGAAAAAGTTACGGGTATATTTGGAAGTTGAGCGTGATAAGAATGAATAATATAATATCTCGTTATATTTTCTGCTATCTAATAACGAGTTTAATCATTAAAGAGGGAAACAGAGAAATCAATTGCCGTGTATAGAAGATTTGGAGACCGAAATCGGCAAAGAAAATAATGAGGAAGAATCGAAGATATCTTGGGAAGCTAATTGCCTTGTTGGCTATAAAAAGGGTGGCTGAACATCGGAGACCGGGTTGAGACGTTGGGGACCTAAGGGAGGTTTCGGAGGAAGAACCCGGAGGTTGCGAGAGAATTTTCTCTGTGGTGCTTAGGAGAAGAAGAAGGGTGAAGAACACGAAGAACGGACGAACTAGAACGATCATGATAAACTATCGTTGTTAAACAATGAGAACACTTGTATTGTTTATAAGGCGGACTTATTCTTCTCAGAATGATCCGTTTGTAACGCCTTTCAGCGTTGCAAACTGTCCGAGTCATTAGTTTTCTCTTGTTTTTCACCTATTTGAGCTATGAACTATTATTTTGAGCACGTGAATAATATGAGGAGCTAAACCCCAACACTTGGGACTATGGAGGAAGCCATTTTTCATGCGTGTGGTAATTCTATTAATTTTTTATGACTTATTGCATTGATTTTATTTTGATTTATGATTTTTATTGAATGACTGTGATTTCAATTGATGGGTCATTCTTTCTTAAGTGTTTTGATGTCTCATGCTTTAGATATACAGTCATTACTTTCAAAATCTACTTTCGGCAATGAATTAGAGTCAATAAATTTGAGCTATAAATGTCTAGAATCATTAGTTGAACCACATGAATGTAAGAATTGGTGGAATCTTGAGTCTCAGTAATCTCTCGATATCGTGACAAACTTGTGTATATATTTTCTTTGTTTGTAGTATTTTCTGAAACCAAATCTTTACAAGTCTGAGTGAACGACAACCTTACTACCACTTTCTACAACAATTTAAAATCACATCAATTTTTGGCGCCGCCGACGCGGACTTGTATTTAGGTTTTCGGTTTTAGAGTTATTTCTCTTTTTATTTTTTTTATTTTTTGTTCTCTTTTACGCCTTTGGTATTTTTTCGATTCTTTTCAGATTTGGAGCGAAGCTACAAGGAAACAAAAGTGCTATAAAAGGAAAGCATCGCCAAAGAAAGAAAGAAAAGAGGAGTCCAAGGAGTGAAGAAGATTTTGTATATAGTTATTTTGTTTTATTTCTAGAAACTGTAAATAGGGTTGTATTTTTGTAATTTTTCTTTTTCTTTTTGAACACTTTTTGGACTTATTTTTTTTTTTGGAGTGGACATTATTTTTAAAACCCTAAGGAAGGGTTGAAAATTAAATATAAACTGTTTGCAGGGAAGGACGACAGTTACGATACTGTCTCGGCCCCTCGGGTTCGTACACTGACATCGGAGTCGGTGGCCTGAGTCGACTTCAACGGTTCATCGCCCGTCTGGTACGGGAGGTAAGACTCTATCCACCCACGAATCCCTGTCGGTGGGTTTTATTTTGTGTGACAACTCACACCCCTGCAATAGAATGTCGAATTGGTATTACAATAGCCAATACAACGAATATCCGACTGAGTTTCAAAATGGACGTTACTTTGACCATAATGTGAATAGTGGTTGGGAACATCAGCCTTTTCAAGGTTATGGCTCATACCATGATGAGCCCAATTACTATCCATACTCCCACCGGTCATACGAGCAAAATTCTTCTCTACTAGAGTCCGCACGTAAGTTAGCTGAGTCAGCACAAAAGATACTTAAGTCGACATGTAGTTCAGATGAAATGAATAACTTAGTTATGGACGAAAGCAATGCAACGTGTGAACTTTCTTTCCTAGATAAAATCAGGAAGTCATGTGAGTCGACTCAGAAAATGTTGTTAGAGGCCCAGGAAAGAGCTGCTCAAGATAGGCTTAATTTCCAATATAGTGTTTCCAATAGTACCTTTGAAAATGAAGATAGTTATTTGCATAATCAAGATGACGAGGTTAGAATTGGTAACACTACTTTAGATGAGGTTCAACCATTTTCATGTTATTATAACGATGATTATGATGAGGATAGTGTTGATGAAGAATCTGAAATATTTAGGCATAGTGATCAGGAATTTGCTACTCCAATTGAGCTTTACAATGATAATATTATTTCTAGTTCAAATCCAAATAATTTTAATAATTATTCACCTATTCAAAAGGACGAGGATTTGACTAGAGATACCACCGTTTTAGACGATGTAGATTTTCCTTATGATTACGAAGCCGATTATGGTTTAGAGGAACGAGTTTCTTCTGAGAACATTGTTTTAGAGTCTAACGATTTAGAAACATTAGTCTTAGACAAATAAGATGAACTCGTAGAGCTTTCAAATATGATGAGTGAGGATGCACCTTCCGATTATAACTTAGAAGAAGCAATTGACCATTTTCAGGATTCCGATGATCTAGAAATTAGGGAAATTGTAGATAGTCTATCTAGAGACACCCAAAACTCTAATTTTGGGGGTGATTATCATTCTCCCCGTGCTTTACCTTTAGCTCTTGTAGAGATCCCTCACTTGGGACTTGATATATGTGCCTCAACCATTGAGCCAGATCGCCTTCATACTAGTTCTCCAGAACCTAATAATGTCCAGGAAGAAGTTCAGTTGTTAGAAACCCATCCTCTGGTTGATGTGGTTTATTCAGGCTATGATACCCAGATTGACTTTGTTTTCCCACCAAATATTTTTCAACCAATTGTGGGAATGTATGAGTTTAAAATGTGTCAGTTATTAAGTTATGAGACCAAACCTAATTATTTTAGGAGAATAGAAACGACACATTTGCTTAAGATTGACCGCCAGTTTCATCGTGGTCAATTGTGTGAGTCAAAACTAATTGACTTTAAGGATCCACAATTATTTAGGTTATTATTATGTGCTTCTAAGTTTTTACTTGAGTATTTTCAGACTCTAATACCAAAATCAGATCTTAGCCTCGAGGAAATCCAACCCATGAAAATATTTTATTTGGACCCAGTTATAGAACCTGAACCTGAACCACAGCTAGATGTAGTTGTCTTAAACAGGAAACTAGACAAGGGTGTGCTCTATTTGTTCATTTTCTTGGCATGTTGCAGATTCCTTTTACTTGTGATAGCTCTATTTGGTTTTGATGACCCACAGATATTTCGGCTATTACTTTATGATTCTATGAGGTGACTAATCCTTTCTTAGTCTGGCTGAAGACGTTAAACTTAGCACTTCTTGGGAGGTAACCCAATACTCATGCAACACGGTAATATCTTTCCTTAACTCTTTTACTTCAAATGGTAACAGTTTCTCCTTGTTCATGCTTTTAATTTTATCTTTAGAACATTGAGGACAATGTTAGATTTAAGTTTTGGGGTATGGGAGAAACTTTGTAGTTGCAATAAATAAACTCCAGAGCCTAGAAATTTATGCTTATTAAGGATGGCACTAACCAGTCTAAGTGGATGGAAGCATTTTGGTTGTAGGAGTTGAGGAACCAATCTGATTAGATGGCAACATCTAAAGAGTCTATTCATAAAAGCACAGAGCTCAGGTGTTAGAAATAACATGATAGTTTCACCATATCTCGTTGAGTCCTTTTCACTTCTATTTTTATTTTATTTTATTTTTAAACTATGTTTCTCTAAGTGATTAGGTGGGTCTCACGATTCAAGTTGTTACCAATGCTAGGGTGAATTAGAGTGATTGAGATACCTAAAAAAAAAAAAAAAAAAAAAAAAAAAAAAAAAAGTGAGACCAGACCATCAGACCAACCGGAATAAATTCAATAAAGTCGACCACTGGAACCCTTGTATATGCCAGTTGTGTTGACCTAGAGTTAGGATTATCGACCATTGGTTCCCTTGTATATGCCAGTGTGTTGATATTAGTCCAGACTAGTATCTCAGTCCATTAGGATAGGTTCATTTTGGCGGAGGCCTTCAGACAGATATGAGAAACACCGTTCATCTAGTCAACATCAAAACCATCTACATTTTTCTATATCCATCTCTTAATCTATCCATGTGATTAGTTTTGACTCCGGATATTGATGTCCATAGTGAGACTGTCTGAGTAGAGCTCTGTGACTTATATATGAATTTTAGTATGCTTGAGTACAAACTCGTGTACAACAATTGGAATTTCGCATCAGGGTAGTTCCTTTTGTAGTCAATAAGTATGCCAACCAAGGAGATTCTTTAGTGCCTTCCAAGGTTCTGCATAAATATCTAGGGTTTTGAGTAAAGGTTTTGTGGGTACACCTCTTGTAAACCCTCCCGAGACTATAACTCGGCCACTAGGGCCACCTAGGGGTTTAAAGGCTTATTGCATACGCTAAATGCAATCGACGATGCCTGCGACAGTGAGTTAGGATTTTATTTTGAAGATTTCATTTGCTCGGGACTAGCAAATAATAAGTTTGGGGGTATTTGATAGACGCATTTATGTGTCTACATTGATCTCAATTATGTATATTGTTAGTGCTCGATTTTGTACTTATTTGGTTATTTTATGTCTTTGTAGGTGTTTTTGGAGAAATGAGCTTTTGCGGGAAAATTGGCTCGAAAAGTGGTATTTGCGCTCGTGGGAGAAATTTACTATTCGGACCTCCCAGTTTGGATAAGGGGCAACCCAGTTGATAAGGGGCACTCCACTGCTATTTGCACCCCAGATGAGTTATTCACACCCAACCACTATGGGCAGCTAACAGAAGGATAAGGGGACACCATTGTCTCCCTCGTTTGAAATAAATTTTGGCGGGAATGTTGGTTCTCATTGCCAGATTTGCTCTAGGATCGAGTTTGGTGAGGTTTAAACGGGATTCCCTTTGTTTGGATTGGATTTTATTAGCCTGTTAAAGCTAGACAGGCTTATTAGTGGGCTCAGGTTCGTGAATAAAAGAAGGGTCACATATAAACACGATAAAACAGGGAAGGAAAATATCCAATGACTGCGTGAATTTCAGGGAAGGTTTGGATGAGATATAGTCGCAGTTTTAGTTAGGATTTGATTAGGAATGTCGTGTCATGACTTAACAGAAAGGTAAGTTCTCCGGATTCGAAAAATAAGGGGTGTTGTGATGATTCTCGTGGAGAAAAAGTTACGGGTATATTTGGAAGTTGAGCGTGATAAGAATGAATAATATAATCTCTCGTTATATTTTTCGCTATCTAATAACGAGTTTAATCATTAAAGAGGGAAACAGAGAAATCAATTGCCGTGTATAGAAGATTTGGAGATCGAAACGGCAAAGAAAATAATGAGGAATAATCGAAGATATCTTGGGAAGCTAATTGCCCTGTTGGCTATAAAAGGGTGGCTGAACATCGGAGACCGGGTTGAGACGTTGGGGACCTAAGGGAGGTTTCGGAGGAAGAACCTGAGAGGTTGCGAGAGAATTTTCTCTCGCTGGTCTTCGCCGGAGAAGAAGAAGGGGTGAAAACACGAAGAACGGACGAACTAGAACAATCGCATGAGAAACTATCGTTGTTAAACAATGAGAACACTTGTATCGTTTATAAGGCGAGACTTATTCTTTCAGAATGATCTGTTTGTAACGCCTTTTCAGCGTTGCAAACCGTATGAGTCATTAGTTTTCTCTTGTTTTTCACCTATTTGAGCTATGAACTATTATTTTGAGCACGTGAATAATATGAGGAGCTAAACCCCAACCTTTGGGACGATGGAGGAAGCCATTTTTCATGCGTGTGGTAATTCTATTAATTCTTTTATGACTTATTGCATTGATTTTTAATCGTATCTTATGATTTTTATTGAATGATTGTGATTTCAATTGATGGGTCATGCTTTCTTAAGTGTTTTGATGTCTCATGCTTTAGATATACAGTCATTACTTTCAAAATCTACTTTCGGCAATGAATTAGAGTCAATAAATTTGAGCTATAAATGTCTAGAATCATTAGTTGAACCACATGAATGTAAGAATTGGTGGAATCCTGAGTCTCAGTAATCTCTCGATATCGTGACAAACTTGTGTATATATTTTCTTTGTTTTTAGTATTTTCTGAAACCAAATCTTTACAAGTCTGAGTGAACGACAACCTTACTACCACTTTCTACAACAATTTAAAATCACATCAGTGTTGTCTCATCACAGACTCGAGCCGTTATCCTCCTTCATTCGACTGCCATGTACCCACGAGTTCATATCCATCAACGTCAAAAAGCTCAGCCGGAACCTCCCTGAACTGATCGTGAAGTGATGGAGATGATGGAGGCTGCCCCAAGTGAACCTTTTGTCTGCCTTTAACATTTACGCTTTCAACTGTCAGTCTTAGATGACTTAAAGTGTCATTTCTTGTTTCCTTCTCAGTTAACTGTCAGTTCTATGGAACTGACAGGCTTAACCTCTTCTTTTGCTCCTAGCTTCCTCATATGATGTCGGAATAACTTCGTTCTTTCCCGGATTGCTTCGTGTTTTCGTCCTCTTCCAAATGATAATAAGGACTCCTAGATTTGCACAAGTTCCACTTGGTGTTTGGCCCTGCTTGCGACTAACTTCTTTATTGCACAATTAAGTGCCAATTCGCTTCTTTTGGATGATTCACCTAATAAAACACAAATAGAGAAAAACAAAGGTAATATACAATAATTCGCAAGAATATAAGCAATTACTAGCATGGATTCGACACTAAATATATGCAAAATATGCACTTAAGAATTACCAACCTAATACAGTATTATATGTAGAGGTGTAAATTGGGTTGTGCCAGCACGAGCCCAGCCCAGCCCAACACGCTAAAATCTGAGCCCAGCCAGCCCAGCACGTGATTTAGCCCAGCACGACCTAACATATTAGTTTCGTGGGTTGTGCTGGGTTAGACTAATCGGCACAGTAGCACAACACAACAAGCGGCACGGACAAGCACGTGGCCCATCCCATCCCAGCACGTTAAGAAAGTACGTCATAGCATGCACAAGTACACCATATAACAAGGCATAATAAATCACATTTTGTGTATATTACACACAAAAATCACTATTCTAGCTAGTTTTTGACATTTTATGCCGGCTTATTTTTATAACAACACATAAAATACCTAAATATTTGGAAAATATATTTCAGTATCGTTGTTATAATATCGTTACCTATATTTGACTACAAAATTAATTTACATGCCAATGATCCAATTTTATATTTAATGGACTATTTGTTTTTATTGAATAAACTTGTTAATTTTATTTGAAATAATTTCAAATGATATGTTGTCTATTTAGATTCTTGTGATAATATCCGACTTAATTAATGTATACCATTAAGTGATTTCAAATTGTTAATGACACGTGTACCAGCACGGCACAACACATTTATTCGTGTGTTATGCCCGTGGGTTGTGTTGTGCGTAGTTTTTAACTAGTAAAGCACAACACGGCACAACACGTTTAAATCGTTGGCACGGCACGACACATGGCGCATGAAGCACGTGACTTCGTGTGCCGGGCCGGCACGTTTTACACCTCTAATTAGATGGCCGAAATCAACATAATTGAAACTGTTTTCCTACTCTAGTGTCATACAGTAAATAAGGTGAATTTCTGTAGAAATAACTTTGGTTTGCATGTAACACATCGAATTTTATCGAGTAAAACAATGAGAGAAGAGACCGCTAAAGCTATTGTTATCGATATATAGGCATATATCTCAACCTCTGGGGTTTGACCGGCAATAAGATATGCTGCTGCTCCAACAATTGGAAGAGTATTAGGTGCAGCAGGTTGATCTTCCTTGGCACAGAAAACAAGTAAACAACTATCCATGAAAAAGAAATACATATGAAACCCAATAAGAGAGCATAGAATACTTTACCCTGTTGAGAAAAAATCTCAGATTAGGAAAACGGAGATAAATGGATTCTCACACTTCAACTTTTCAACTTTACGGTAGCATGAAAATGTTCTCTTTAGCTTCCCAGGTTAATCAAATCATCAACGACATATCCACCAGGCAAACCCTAATGTTTATTGTTTTAGTTTTGGTATGGGTGTAACGCAAAGGCGACATACTAGAACCCTAGTAGCGACCTGATATTGGTCCGGCAACATCATACAAGGGGCATACTCGAAAGCCCAATGTTTTTCGCTCAGCCCGTCTCAAGGTGTTAATCGGGCAGGACCAGAATTCAGTCCCGATGGCGATCACTCCGTACTTTTTTTAACACTGAGAATAATCCCACATCGGGAATTATAAGTTTGAAGATATCGAATATATTGAATTGTGGTTACAACTTACTTAATCAACTAGCTTGGTGTGAGTGGTTGAAAGGCTAAATCTGGTCATCCCCAACCACCACAAAGATGGTAAGCCAAAGGCACTGGGAATCTGTCTTTGTCTTTGCCCCGGTGGTGGCTAAGGCCTAGCGCCCAAACGACAGTAGTACCAGCTTAGCCCCGGATACCACATCTAATTTACGGTTGGTTTTTAATCTTCAGTTTCCAGAATCTGAAGCCTACCACTACCAGTAAATTCTTTGTGATAAAGAGTTTTACTGAAGAGTAAATTCAAAGAGTTTTGCTTATTGGAAATGATGGTTTTTTTCTCTTGCTCAAATGACAAAAATCTAATGAATTATATGAAACTGGAAAAGAATTAATTCTAAGAACTGTTCTAAGCAGCAGAGGGTGTCCAAGACTTTGACGCCAAAGAGGAATGGTCTCTAACTTAAAGTTTTAAGCAACTGTAGTATGGTGATTGTGCAGTAATCTCGTCCTCCCCCTTTATTCTTTAACTTACTGGGTGTTAACTCTCTGAGACTGGTGATCCCTTCCATGGTATATGTATCTTTTTTATATATATTATGCTTATTTTCAAACCATAGTATAACTTGAGGGAGTAACGTAGGCCAAACATAACCAATATTTGTGGAGGATATAAGATATGGACTAACATCGTGCTAAATTGCAGTTATAATTAAGGAGTTTAAAAGTCAAATTTGAATCTTCTTCATATTTTTCAAATTTGAATCAAATGTTTTTTAATTTTCGTTTTGGTAGGGGTGTGCCAGGCCAATGCAGTAGTACGAGAACCCCAGTAGCAAGCTACTACGACGGGAACTCCCCCATAAGAAAAAATTAATTTAATATCATGTCCACCGTAGTTAAGACATATCATATATTAATATGATAAGAGCAGATACTACACTTGATCTTAGCCATTAGGCCGAGAAAGGTATGCTTATTCTGAATCTTAACATCCACTTTTATACCGTCTTCTTTGCATTCCTCCGGTGTAACTAGTTGTTTATGGGTAAAAATCGTTTCTGCCGATTTCGGTAAATTCGGTAGGTGAGTGAGAAACTGGTTCAAACCCTAAACAAATGTGCTACACGTGAGCACTTTATAGATTCGAGAGATCAATCTGTACAAGTCCGGCCTAAACCAAGAAATGACCGTTCCAGACTTCCTTCGGTCACAAAGTGGAGGAGAAGGGTTGATTTGGGGAGGGAAGCAAAGAAAGGTGTTGAGGAGAGTAGTATCTCGACTTGTATCAGAAAGTGAAAGCTTAGGAAGCTTGCAAGAGATGGAAGCTTTTGGGAGAGCTTGCAAAGTTGCCTTTTCTGAGAGTGTAGTATTTTTCTCCTGACCGAGACTTGTCGTCTGGTGGAAATAGGTAAGACCTATTTATACAAGTCGAGATTTGGAACGTACCCTGACCTCATGAAGGAAGAGAGTAAAGGGTGAAATAATGGGAGGAGGTGGTAACCGCATGGTGTTAATGGGTGAAAACGTTTTCACCATTATTTCCTCTTTTATTTGACCGCTTTATTCCTTTTCACGCTTTCTTAATGTGAGCGTAGTGTACGCTGCATCTTTGTGACCGCCAAACCAAAACCCTAGAAAGCATCCCCAGTTTGTGTTGATGTCTCGAGTGTTGGTTGCATCTTGCGTGCAAGTGGTGCTGCTAGGGACGCATGTGACATGTGCCAATGGCATGTGCGGAATGCCTTCGTTGCGAGTTGCACCTCGAGCGTAAGTGGTAATGCCAGAGCTGCTAGTGGCGTGTGTGGCATGTGCCAACGGCATGTGCGGAATGCCTTGGTGGTAGGTTGCACGGTTTGCAAGTTAGGCTACCAGCGTGTGTGTTTGGCATGTGCCAATGGCATGTGCGGAATGCCTTGTTGGTAGGTTGCACGGTTTGCAAGTTAGGCTACCAGCGTGTGTGTTTGGCATGTGCCATTGGCATGTGCGGAATGCCTTTGTTGGTAGGTTGCACGGTTTGCATGTTAGGCTACCAGCGTGTGTGTTTGGCATGTGCCAATGACATGTACGGCCATGTTGACCTAGTTGCAAGTCTTGCAAGCCTAGGGCGCTATATTTGGCGTGGGCCAAAGGCATAGCGGCTTGGAAATATGGCTGCGATACGTGTTGGCATGTGCCAATGGCACGTACGGCCATGTTGACCTAGTTGCAAGTCTTGCAAGCTTAGGGCGCTATATTTGGCGTGGGCCAAAGGCATAGCGACTTGGAAATATGGCCTGCGATACGTGTTGGCATGTGCCAATGGCATGTACGGCCATGTTGACCTAGTTGCAAGTCTTGCAAGCCTAGGGCGCTATATTTGGCGTGGGCCAAAGGCATAGCGGCTTGGAAATATGGGCTGCGATACGTGTTGGCATGTGCCAATGGCACGTACGGCCATGTTGACCTAGTTGCAAGTCTTGCAAGCCTAGGGCGCTATATTTGGCGTGGGCCAAAGGCATAACGGCTTGGAAATATGGCCTGCGATACGTGTTGGCATGTGCCAATGGCACGTAGAGCCATGTTGACCTAGTTGCAAGTCTTGCAAGCCTAGGGCGCTATATTTGGCGTGGGCCAAAGGCATAGCGGCTTGGAAATATGGCCTGCGATACGTGTTGGCATGTGCCAATGGAACGTACGGCCATGTTGACCTAGTTTCAAGTCTTGCAAGCTTAGGGCGCTATATTTGGAGTGGGCCAAAGGCATAGCGGCTTGGAAATATGGCCTGCGATACGTGTTGGCATGTGCCAATGGCACGTACGGCTATGTTAAGCTAGTTGCAAGTCTTGCAAGCCTAGGGCGCTATATTTGGCATGGGCCAAAGGCATGGCGGCTTGGAAATATGGCCTGCGATACGTGTTGGCATGTGCTAATGGCACGTACGGCCATGTTGACCTAGTTGCAAGTCTTGCAAGCCTAGGGCGCTATATTTGGCGTTAGCCAAAGGCATAGCGGCTTGGAAATATGGCCTGCGATACGTGTTGGCATGTGCCAATGGCACGTACGGCCATGTTGACCTAGTTGCAAGTCTTGCAAGCCTATGGCGCTATATTTGGTGTGGGCCAAAGGCATAGCGGCTTTGGAAATATGGCCTTATTGCCATGGTGCGCAGGGTGCGGCTTTTGGTTTGGCATTGTTGCCATGGTGCGCAGTATGCGGCTTGGTTTGGCATTGTTGCCATGGTGCGCAGGGTGCGGCTTGGTTTGGCATTGTTGCCATGCTTGGTTTGGCATTGTTGCCATGGGGCGCGATATGCGGCTTAGTTTTGGAATTAGGGTTACGTGTTGAAAACCCTAACTGGTATTTTGAAAAAATACCACTATTAATTGTTTACACCGAGTTAAATGTTCTTAGTTAATGTGTTGCGGGTAACACTAGGTCATGGGGTTTTACGATTTTACCCCTTGTTTAAAAACCACCATCAACATTAAGTCCCCCGCTTAGCTCGGAACAGGGGCTTTGTTGCGAGGTAAGCATAAGATGGTGACAGGACTATCAACAAGAAACCGTAAAGAGAATTGAGGGGCTTGTCGACCTTTTATAAATAGGATTTGGAATCCTTGCCTCTCGGGAGTTTTGCACAAATCGGGAGGTGGCACAATTGGTGGGGCCGGTGCGGCTTGGGCGACGTTGGGAAGTTGGCGTGAGTTGGGAACCGAGTGTGCTAACCGGTGAGACCGGCGCAATGTGGAAGCTGTGTGCGTGCTTGCGGCGTGACTTGGGAAATTGCGTGTCTTGTTTGGTGGGACCGGTGCAAGGTGTAGAAACCGTGCGTGCTTGTAGGCGTGACTTGTGCGGCCATTGGGAGGTCGGCGCAATTGGTGGGGCCGGTGCAACTTGGAAACCGTGCTCGCACTCGTGACTTGTGCGGCATTGGGAAGTCGCACCCTTTGTGGGCCCGTTTTCTTACACGCGTGATTTTGGTGAAAGGGAAATCCTTCCCTATTTCAAAGTCTTTCACGCCTATATATGTATATATATATAAAGCCCATTTCTCCCCATCCTGCGCTTTATTCTTTCCTCTTTTCATACTAGCGGTCAAAGAGAAACTAGCTTCCAGGTATGTCTTCGAGTACTTTTCTCTCTCTCTCTGTTTTTTTTTTTTCTTTTCCCGTAGGTGTAAACCTTAAGAGTAGGCGCTTCCACAATCCTTGCATATGATTCCTTGGCGTGCCTCTTGTAGAAAATATTGTATGTATGCAACCAAGGGAATACTGCATATATCGTTTGAACCCGTAGGAAATATTGCATATATGAATTTTCGGTCCTGAAAGAAATATTTGAACCCTGAAGAAAATACTGCGTGTGTATTTTGAACCCGTAGAGGATGCTCCGTATATAATTCGAACCCGAAGAACGATATTGTAGGCGTATTTGATCCCGTACGAAACACCGCATGTGTATTTCGAACCCGTAGAGAACTCGTATGGATCTCGAAGAAGAATATTGTGTATACGCTTCATATGACTTCGAACCCGCAGGAAAATATTGTATATATGATTTTTTGCTTCTTGAAAGAAGTACCACGCGCGCAGTTTTTTTGAACCAATAGAAAAATGCTCCATATATATTTTTGAACCCGAAGAAGGATACTGTAGACACACTTGTACCCGTATAGAATGGCGCGTATATAGTGTCGAACCCAAATAAAATACTGTGTATATAGTCTTGAACCGAATAAAATACTGTGTATATAGTCTTGAACCCGAATAAAATACGTCCTCCTTCCCCTTTCTCTTTTTTTTTTTTTTTTTTGGGTACAATTATGTGTCAGGGAGATAACTTCGTCTTTCTCCATTTGTTTTGTGCAGATATCTTATTACCGAATTGTTATGAAGGAATTCGATAAGATGTTACCTGAACCACATTTCACTACGTCGAGGGATGCTCATAATTCCAAACCGAACACAGATGATGAATTCTTCACTAGATCCCTCGCCCCTGCTCGGAAGAATCACCCAGGTTTCGTGCCAATTTTGCTAACCGGTGGTGAGGATGAAAGGAAGACACGTTCGGTTCGCCCAGAGAGCACCATTCGGTTTGTCTTCATAAAGGGGTATATTTTTCTTCCAACATTGACTTCGTGGATGTGTCAAAGCCCATTGCGTTCTTTTGATAGATGGGTTGAGTTCATGGTGAGCAAGGAGCATATAAATACCAACTTGACTCGAGCGCAGGTCATTGATCTTCGTCAAGACTTGATAAATCTCCAGATTAGGAAGGATATCCCAGGCTTGGTTGCTTTCATCTCCGAGATGGTGTTCGGACACCCATACAATCATATGTAGATGGGGCGAGATAACTTTCTCCTTGGAGAGTGTGGCTCTCTTCTTTGAATCTTAGAGAATCGGGAATCTTAGAATCCAATTATCGAAAGTGAGGTGAAGATGCGGGATGACCTTGACGCTAAGTTGGGGGATTTCGCTCGGAAAGACTCCATTGCGAAGTCGAAGGACTCTGCCCGTAAAGAGGATGAAAGGTGCCCTTACGGTTGGTGGATATCTCAATGGTTTCCGTGGACGAGTTGGAGCCCGAGCAAAAGCGGTGATCTTCATGTCGCAAAGCATTTTTGGCTCTCTCGGTTGTCCAGAGACATTTTTGATGACGGTTCTGGCAAGAAAGGAATAAGACCAGAGTTGTTAGCGATTGTTGTGAAGTTGGCAAAGGGTGAAGTTCTTTCCATTGGCAAGCTGTTCCTTGGTTCCCTGTATGTGCATCTGGATCACCTAGTTGCGAACATGCGAGTTTCGAATGGTTTCATGAAAGTGGATTCATATGTGCACGTTGCTTTTCTGCAAGTTTGGCTATGGGAGCACTTTGAGAAGTATGCTCCGAAACCGTTGCCTTCGCTTCCCGTGAGTTGGGGTGGCTCCCGAATTCTTCGATGTGGTGAAAGGCCCAAGAGTTGGCGTGAGGTTGGTTAGTTTTCTTGATAAGTTTCATGAAATCAATTTTCGTCCATGGGGGCCGGTCCATAAGTCAGTGACTCAAATTGACACTTTTTCTTCTGCTCCGCTCATGTCTTTGTCTTATGATGACGATTTGAGCGTTGGTGAAAACCTGTTCATTCAAAGCTGCTTGCCCGGTTATATGCCATCTTTCTTCGTGGGGTCTTTCCATATAGCTGCTTACAATATTGACCGTGCTGCTCGTCACATGGGTTTCGATCAAGGGGTGCCTCTTGTTTACCGGCCGGTGATCCCTAAGGATTCATTGCGTGTCGCCCTTGACGCCAGTGCCCTTAAGACGGGTATCCGTCTTTCCTTCTTTCAAATGGGAAGAGTAACTTCTACGACCTTCGGCTATAATGAGTTTTGGTGCGACGAGTTTACTATGATCCGAGATTTTGTGAATAACGTGGTGGAAAACGTTCGTTGCAAACCTTCCACAGCAGTTCTGAAGGAGTATCCGATGTTGAGAGATCCCAAGCGAAAGTTGCCTAGCAATTCGGAAAGCCCCCAGGCCAAGGAACGGAGAACAAAGAATCGTCTTTGGCGGGTTCCGGACGGTTTCACAAGATCCTCCCACGGCTCTTGTGTCTTTCAGTTCTTCCAATAACGGTATGTGTCGCCTCTTCGTTGGTTTGTCTCAAAACACGTGAGTTTCGGTTTGAGAATATGTGTCTTGTTTCCTTCGGGGCTTCGGTAGTGTTAATGCTTTTTCTTTGCTCTTGCACGTTGCCGGGAGACGGCAATTTCTTCAAAGAACTCCAAAGAGTATTGAGCCTTCTCATAGCGATGATGAGTCGAGAGAGAGAAGAGGGTTCAACAAGTGAGAGTGATTCATCCGGCAAAGATTGGTACGGGTTGTTTCGGGAAGTGGTTCGGTGAGTTTTCGCACTTCTTTTCTTTCTTCTTTTGTTTCCTCTTTTGGGAAATATCTGACTCAAGTTCGCAGGAGGAATCCGGTTCGGAGGATGATTCTGGGGTAGAGACGCACGAAAACTTGCCTTTGGTGACCACCGCTGGTGACTTGGAGATGGGCGTTAGCCAATTGCCGGGCACGGATGCGGTTCAAACGGCGGATGATTCTCTGATGGTTGATGTCGTAGACATGGAAGAAGACCCTCTGCGAGTAGTGAGGCCAGTGCGGGCGCCATTTTTGATCCCCGTACTTGGTTCCTTATCCAGGTCATGTGTCTTTGGTTGGCGGCTTCGGTGTGCCGACTAAGCATGAGGCGTTGTACACCAGAATCTGGGAGAAGCACGGACATATGGCTACAACCAAGAAAGTCACTAGTCGATTTGCGCTGGTTAAGCGTGTGGAAGAGGCTTTATCTTCCATTGAGGACATGCGTGAGGTAACTGGTCACACCGTTTATGAAGACGTTATTGCTGACTGGGAGCACCATCGCGACGTGTGCGTAGAAAAGGAGTTCAACACTTCGTGGTTTGTCGAAGGCCTTGCCGAGATACAAAAGTTGAAAGGTGCAGCAATCGAAAGCCTTTCCGCCGAGGAGATTGCACGACAGGAGATGGAACTCGAAAAGCTTTGTTGACTATGAAGAGAGCGGCTCTTGAAGATGCGAAGTTGACTTTCTCCAAAAAGAGCAGACTTCTGTTGGATGATTTTCCTTGAAACGTTTCTCCGTTAAACTTTCATTTAGGTTTTTTTTTTTTTTTGAAAGACATATTGGATGTCTGGTTCAAAACTTGACCTTTGATAGACAATTTGGTAGCTTTTTAGGGTATTGGATTATTTCTGGGATGAATGGTTTTGATAATATGACTCTGATTATGTTTTGGGAAAGGAATATTGCTTTTATGAAAGTGTGTGCTAGCAATAGGCACAAGACTATGTAGTATGACGGTTTTACTAAGGACCTAAAAATAGATCGTATATCTTGTGCAGTCTAAATTTACTCACTTCATAGGTTTTGTGAACACGCCCCTCTCCGTGTAAAGGCGGCCTTGCTGGTAGCATCGCCGATTAGTCCCCAATTCTTTGGTAGCGTATTCAGCGAGTCTCCAGCTTTCTGGTGTAGTTTTAAACAACTGATAACCGGGTTGTCTGGCAGTTGAGTCGGACTGAGTCACAAGTCCCAAATTGTTGGTAGCATCTTTAACGAGTCCCCAGTTTTCAAGTGTAGTTTTTCAACTGATAACCGGGTTGTCTGGCAGTTGAGTCGGATTGAGTCGCCTTCCCCTACCATCTTGATATCGGGGTCGAAGAACGAAATCGACAGTCTGACATTGTAGCCGATAGACCAATCCTCCCATTGTGGTCGCCAATTGTTTATGGGTAAAAATCGTTTCTGCCGATTTCGGTAAATTCGGTAGGTGAGTGGGAAACTGGTTCAAACCCTAAACAAATGTGCTGCACGTGAGCACTTTATAGATTCGAGAGATCAATCTGTACAAGTCCGGCCTAAACCAAGAAATGGCCGTTCCAGACTTGCTTCGGTCACAAAGTGGAGGAGAAGGGTTGATTTGGGGAGGGAAGCAAAGAAAGGTGTTGAGGAGAGTAGTATCTCGACTTGTATCAGAAAGTGAAAGCTTAGGAAGCTTGCAAGAGGTGGAAGCTTTTGGGAGAGCTTGCAAAGTTGCCTTTCTGAGAGTGTAGTATTTTTCTCCTGATCGAGACTTGTCGCCTTGTGGAAATAGGTAAGACCTATTTATACAAGTCGAGATTTGAAACGTACCCTGACCTCATGAAGGAAGAGAGTAAAGGGTGAAATAATGGGAGGAGGTGGTAACCGCATGGTGTTAATGGGTGAAAACGTTTTCACCATTATTTCCTCTTTTATTTGACCGCTTTATTCCTTTTCACGCTTTCTTAATGTGAGCGTAGTGTCTGTTGCATCTTTGTGACCGCCAAACCAAAACCCTAGAAAGCATCCCCGGTTTGTGTTGATGTCTCGAGTGTTGGTTGCATCTTGCGTGCAAGTGGTGCCGCTAGGGACGCATGTGGCACATGCCAATGGCATGTGCGGAATGCCTTCGTTGCGAGTTGCACCTCGAGCGTAAGTGGTAATGCCAGAGCTGCTAGTGGCGTGTGTGGCATGTGCCAACGGCATATGCGGAATGCCTTGGTGGTAGGTTGCACGGTTTGCAAGTTAGGCTACCAGCGTGTGTGTTTGGCATGTGCCAATGGCATGTGCGGAATGCCTTGTTGGTAGGTTGCACGGTTTGCAAGTTAGGCTACCAGCGTGTGTGTTTGGCATGTGCCAATGGCATGTGCGGAATGCCTTTGTTGGTAGGTTGCACGGTTTGCAAGTTAGGCTACCAGCGTGTGTGTTTGGCATGTGCCAATGACATGTACGGCCATGTTGACCTAGTTGCAAGTCTTGCAAGCCTAGGGCGCTATATTTGGCGTGGACCAAAGGCATAGCGGCTTGGAAATATGGCCTGCGATACGTGTTGGCATGTGCCAATGGCACGTACGGCCATGTTGACCTAGTTGCAAGTCTTGCAAGCTTAGGGCGCTATATTTGGCATGGGCCAAAGGCATAACGGCTTGGAAATATGGCCTGCGATACGTGTTGGCATGTGCCAATGGCACGTACGGCCATGTTGACCTAGTTGCAAGTCTTGCAAGCCTAGGGCGCTATATTTGGCGTGGGCCAAAGGCATAGCGGCTTGGAAATATGGCCTGCGATACGTGTTGGCATGTGCCAATGGCACGTACGGCCATGTTGACCTAGTTGCAAGTCTTGCAAGCCTAGGGCGCTATATTTGGCGTGGGCCAAAGGCATAGCGGCTTGGAAATATGGCCTACGATACGTGTTGGCATGTGCCAATGGCACGTACGGCCATGTTGACCTAGTTGCAAGTCTTGCAAGCCTAGGGCGCTATATTTGGCGTGGGCCAAAGGCATAGCGGCTTGGAAATATGGCCTGCGATACGTGTTGGCATGTGCCAATGGCACGTACGGCCATGTTGACCTAGTTGCAAGTCTTGCAAGCCTAGGGCGCTATATTTGGCGTGGGCCAAATGCATAGCGGCTTGGAAATATGGCCTGCGATACGTGTTGGCATGTGCCAATGGCACGTACGGCCATGTTGACCTAGTTGCAAGTCTTGCAAGCCTAGGGCGCTATATTTGTCGTGGGCCAAAGGCATTGCGGCTTGGAAATATGGCCTGCGATACGTGTTGGCATGTGCCAATGGCACGTACGGCCATGTTGACCTAGTTGCAAGTCTTGCAAGCCTAGGGCGCTATATTTGGCGTGGGCCAAAGGCATAGCGGCTTTGGAAATATGGCCTTGTTGCCATGGTGCGCAGGGTGCGGCTTGGTTTGGCATTGTTGCCATGGTGCGCAGGGTGCGGCTTTTGTTTTGGCATTGTTGCCATGGTGCGCAGCAAGCGGCTTGGTTTGGCATTGTTGCCATGGTGTGCAGGGTGCGGCTTGGTTTGGCATTGTTGCCATGGTGGCTTGGTTTGGCATTGTTGCCATGGTGCGCAATATGCGGCTTGGTTTGGCATTGTTGCCATGGTGGTGCGGCTTGGTTTTGGAATTAGGGTTGCGTATTTGAAAACCCTTGGTATTTTGAAAAAATACCCCTATTAATTGTTTACATTGTTAAATGCCTTAGTTAATGTGTGCGGGTAACACTAGGTCATGGGGGATTTTACCCTTGTTTAAAAACCACCATCAACACTAGTCTATGTGGGACCGAATCTTAAGTTCAGAAGCTGCCTTAATTTGAGTTTACTTGGGAATTCAGATGAGTCCATGGGGGTGGGTGGTATGAGTCCAGTTGGTGTAATTTAAGTTTATTTGGAGCACAACAATTGGCTTGATGCCCTGTATCTTGTGAAACACCGTCTTAGTTAAGTTCTAACTATTTTGTTCTCTGATCATAATATAATCTGCAGCACCTGGCTTTATTATTGTTGTCAGCTAGCCTATACGTATGTCATAGAATGAGCCAGGGAAAGAGATGCCTCTGCCATTTTTACTGCTTGAGTGCGCTATTTGTTGGTGGGAGTACTCTCATTATGGTCACCAGGAATCCTATACTAAATTTTCATGTCAAGACTTATCTGTTGGATCCTGTTGCTGGATTGCTACTGTCCAGTACAATGTTACTGTCGTTCAGTATTAATTAATGACTGCAATTCTGTGGTTAATCACCAATTTTAATAAAAGGCTTTGGTGTTATAGTCATGGCTTACTACTCTAGATACTCTTCATCAATAAAAGGCCTTGGTGCTATAGTCACCAACTTTGAGACTATTAGTCATGGCTTGATGTTTTTTTCTTCTTTGAAGCAGGCTTGATGATGAACCTAGCTAGACACGCAGCTCAGACTTTTTGCCATTTTTACTGCACGAGTGCGCTAGCTGTTTAATTCAACAGATGTATTGGAGAGGCAAAATTTATTCTTATCCAATGCAATTATACTTCAAGCTCTACGTGTGAAGAGATCATACCAACAGAAAGGAAAAAAGATAAAATAAAATAAGAAAAATGAATAACAAGTTGAATAAAAATCTGATCATAATCGTGGGCATGCAGCCACCAAGAGTATATGATTAAAGGGCGGACCAATCATATTAGGGCGGGGACGTTGAGTACCCATTTGCAATCCACAAAATTTTGAGAAGAATCAAGTGGTACTAAAGACAAGACAAAGCAAGTTAGCAAAATGGGTGATGTTTTAGCTAAGTTTGCTCATATTGAATTAGAATAGTCTGATGTTTTAGCTTCATGTGGATGTCAGCTAATCGAATGGTTGAGGTTCTGATAGTTTAACTCTCTGTACCCTTGGTAGTGGTTATGGAAGCGTTGATAGATATGGTGGTAATGAAATTGTTCAATCATCTTCAGTTAAACCATCAAGTTACGATAACGACTTGATGGGTGCTGAAGCGAGAGGAGTTGTATCGCAGTTATCATCAGTTGTTGTAATATTACTAGTTATATTGATCATTCAAACCCAAGCAGAACAAAATTGGTGTAGCAAAACAGTACCATATAAACCAGAAGATCACGAGATGGTAACAAAACTACACTTTTATTACCAAGCAGATGTAATTAAACAATGTATTGGTGGCTAAAGGTCCAAAGACAGCAGACAAATTCTCAACCTTGTTTTCCTCATTGTATATCGGAGATAACCCGTTGACCCAAGGACCTGAGCTGAATTCGACACTTGTGGGTCGAGTTCAGGGTCTAATTGGGTTCGCGGATCAAAAAGAAATAGCTTCACTCATGGTACTTAGTTTTGTTTTCACTGAAGGAAAACCTAATGGGAGTATCCTCGTTATGGTCACCAGGAATCCTACACTAATACCCAACCGAGAATTTCCTATCATTAGTGGTACTGGATTTTTTTCAATTTGCTCGTGGAGTTGCAAATGTCAAGACTTATCTGCTGGATCCTGCCGCTGGAATTGATACTGTCGAGTACAATGTAACTGTCAATTTGCATAAACTACATCCAAAAATATGGACAGTAGTAAATTAACAGGCATTATGAAAGTGACCACGAATAACACCTAAGAAACAACAAAAATAATGACTGAGAGTACCATTCAGCTGGCATTAAGAATAGGATTTCACACATCAAAACACAAGATTTGTACTAAGCTAACCAACCTAAAATAGTTTACAGACTAGAAACTACTATCTAAGTTTACTAATAGATGGCCGAGATCAATATAATTGAGTCAGATAGTTTTCTGACTCTAGTGCCATACAGCATTAGTTCGAATACCTTGCTTAACCCAAGTACATAAATAACTGTAGTTTGCATGTAACACACATCAAATTTCATCGAGCAAAACAATGAGAGAAGAGAAGAAAAAAGGAAGGATTCCTTTAAGATGTAACGACCGTTAAAGATGTTGTTATTGATATATGAGCATCTCAATCTCTGGGCAGTAAGATATGCTCCTCCTTCAACAATCTCTGGGAAGTAAGATATATCTCTATGCTCCTCCTTCAACAATCTCTGGGAAGTAAGATATATCTCTGCAAGATCTTGCTAGAGTCTAGATTTTTCAGGTGTTCCAAGTAGAATGATTTTGCTCAAACTTAACTATTATTATTGTACCCGAAAGAAAAAAGCTAACACATAGTTGTCAGATCCAATAACGCAAACTAGCTAGGACCAAGGACTAAACACCAATCGATCAACCTTTGTTTTAGTTTTTGGTAGATCCGAGGACAGAGATATCTTGTTTCTATAGGCAAACCCTAATGTTTATTGTTTTAGTTTTGGTATGGCCCATACCGTATGGGTGTAATAACGCAAAGGCGACATACTAGAACCCTAGTAGCGACCTGATATTGGTCCGGCAACATCATACAAGGGGCACACACGAAAGCCCAATGTTTTTCGCTCAGCCCGTCTCAAGGTGTTAATCGGGCAGGACCAGAATTCAGTCCCGATGGAGATCACTCCGTACTTTTTCTTAACACTGAAAATAATCCCACATCGGGAATTATAACTTTAATGATATCGCATATATTCAATTGTTGATACAGCTTAATTCAATCAATTGGCTTGGTGTGAGTGATTGAAAGGCTAAATCTGGTAACCCCCAACCACCACAAAGATGGTAAGCCAAAGGCACTGGGAATCTGTCTTTGTCTTTGCCCCGGTGGTGGCTAAGGCCTAGCGCCCAAACGACAGTAGTACCAGCTTAGCCCCGGATACCACATCTAATGGGGGTGACTACGCCTAAGACACCAGACCTTGCCGGTTGGTTTTTAATCTTCAGTTCCCATGAATCTAATGGGGGTGACTACGCTTACCACTACTAGAAACTAAACATATGAATGAAGATTGCATGGTCAAGCCAAACCTTCTCCTACCTGTTCACGGCCAAAATAATCTCCTAGTTTGAGCTGGTGATGAATTTAGTTATCATCAGTTGTTGTTATATATATAACTACTAGTTATCATAATCGTGCGCATGGACCCACCAAGAGTACACGATTAAAGGGACCTTGAATACCCATTTGCAATCCACAAAATTCTGAGAAGAATCAAGTGGTACTAAAGACAAGACCAAGTGTTAGCATCCTGAAATAATGCCTTAATTTCTACATCCATCTCTCCAAGCCTGATGCTTTGAAGCTTATGAAAAACGTAATGGAGTACGTCGGAGGAACAATAATTTCTTAGTAAGCAGTAGCTAGTAAGCGTCTGGTAGAGAACAATGCTTTTGGTTCAGATCTGCCGTTCTTGGATCTGGTAGTCATAGTATATATGGGTATTTTGGTCATTTGGAAATTCAGATAGTGTCAGAATGAGATGAGATGGAAGGAATTCCAACTAAAGGAGCAGAAAGAGGAGAGTGCATGGAAGGAGTTGATTGAGTAGTGTTCATCATGCATGGCTTGATGAACCTAGCCCCGGCAGCTAATATTTTTGCTATTCTGACTGCTCGAGGACGCTGTTTTTGTTCACCTATGCATGAACTCAAAGAGAAATTGTAGAGTCAAAATTCATTCTTGTCCAATGCAAAACCTTTAGCTTTCTAAGTGTGAAGATATCATCAGACCAACGTAAAGAACGTAAAGGCCGGAGGGGATCAATCACAAAACTGAATTAGTACACAATCACAAAACTGAATTAGTACATCTGGTCCAAGAACGTAAAGGAGGGGACCTAATAAGGCAATAAAATGTGGACTGTAAGAGTAAGAGTGTGTACAAAATCAAGATTTTGGAACAGTTTGTTTGGTTCATAAGAGTGGGTACAAAATTAGGATCTTATCTTTTCAACTTTACCCAAATATGATTTTTTTGGTAACCATTTCTCTTACCCTAACAAAAAGCTGGAATTATTGAAGCTCCTTTGCAACAAACTCATTGCAGGCAGCAGTTTTTTGGGCCATTAGGAAGCTGAACAAACAGATGACTTGGTAGAAAAGAGACTAAAAAGCAGCTATTAAATTTTGTTTTTCCAAAGATTGGAAGGGGCCTGCGGACGCGAACCCCCTTAGGAACAAATTATGAGCTAGATTCTCCCTTAATGGGGATCTTAGGCTAGCACCCTTTCAAAGTGAAGTCACTACCCTAGGCCATGATCCTTTATGATCGACCATAGACTCGTCCAGGTAAGTAAGAATTCAAGCTGCATTACAAGAGCTTTTCTTATTATTTTGTTTTGTCTATCCTTACTCCTGTCTTAACTGATGTGGGACTATTATTTCCGTTCATTATTCTTTCCAATACTTCGCCCAAACCGTACGTGTGTTCCTTTTGAATTGGTAAGTTTATGTGTAAACGTGACAATATTAAAGGCGCTAGGTTTATACTCGGAAACTACTTCGGTGCTTGGTACTGGACTGGAATGGTCATGCTGAAGTAGTGTTTCCTGAGTGAATATTTAGTCATTTTCAAGTATCTGAAGATTCTGAACTACAGGACTCATTCATGACTAGCACGTGATGGGATGGGAAGTATAAATTAATGTACATAAAACATAGAAAACTAGTTTTGTGCAAAGACTAATTTTCCCCACTTGGTTTTGACTTCATAGCTTCTTGTCAATAATTTTTCTAATCGAAAATATGTATCGTGAATTAAACGTGATTTCTATCTGCATATATAGTCTGATATACTTCACCCTTGTCACCATTGTGTAACAAAAGTGGAGTCTTAACAAAAACTAAAAAGTGGAGGAAATGTTACGGGCAGTACCTCTATAAACATTAGAGATTAGAAAAACAAAACATTTTCTTAATGAATTTGCATAATCCAATTTCGTGAATTAATGACCTTTCAAGCTTTTGTTCAATAACATGATAGTACTTATCCAATTAATCCAATTTCTGAATTAATTTTTTGTGATAATACTTATCCTTTGTAGAACTTCTTTACTACTTTTGTCTCCTTCCAAAATAAAAATAATTAAAAAGTGGATAGAACATTAGTTTTTATGCACAAACAAAAGGGAAGGTAAATTCTACTTTTATATACATTAGTTTGTAGGGTTATTTGGTTTTTGATACTTACATTTTGACCAACATTAGTATTTGGTCTAACTTTTGTCCAACTTAGAGTTTGGTACTTAGAATTAACGTTGACTTACGTTGACCAAGTTAAGTCATTATTTTTGTTTAATAATTATCAAAAAAAAAGAAAAAAAAGAAAAAAAAAATTACTTAACGTTGTTAAGTGACTGTTAACAATCTAATCGAAGAAGAACCTGGTTTCATGTTCTTCCCCAAATTAATAATCATTGTTTCTACTTCCTTCCATATCAATTATTAACCTCATTTTCATATCACAAATTCAATCATCTTATATACAAATATCATGAACCCAAAATGATAACAGAAAACAAATATAATCATGCATAAATCTTCTGCCAAAATCATGAAAAAAGTATACTACATTTGAATCAAATATACTTACGCAATCTAAATAGGGTAAAACAAAACCCAGAGAAGAACAACTTCACTACTTCCATCATTCACCACCAGAAAAAGATGAATTTGCAGAGAAGAACAAGAACCCAATTACAAACCCAAAAAAACCATCTTCAAATCACAACCTATCTTTGATTGTTCCACATAAAATAAAATATAAACCACAAACTTCGAATCTCCTTCAATTGAACACTGAACCCAAAATTGAACACAAAAAAAAACCCCGAAACTCCTTCAAACCTATGAATCAACAACTAAAAGAGCATAAATTAAGGTTCTTTTTAGAACTTTTATCGAATCAAAATACCCAAAATCAGAGCTCACCATCAAGATGAAATCAAAACACTAGTACAAAAATGGGCTTAGATGACAGTTAAAAACTGTCACCGAAATACTTATGTGACAGTTTTGAATTTTTTTTTGCACTGTCACCAAAGCCTCTGTTACGAAAGGTCTATAAGAAAATGTTACGGAATCATCATTATAAGGTAACAATTTCATCATACAACTGTCATTGTTAAAGCCTTACGGTAACATTTTTTTAAATAAACTGTTACCGGAAACTCAATTCCTTGTGCAAAGGTAACGTTTTTCTCACTAACCTGCCATTGTTGGCAAGTTACTGTAACGTCTTTCAAATAAAACTGTCATCAAATACTCTATTTCTGGTACAAAATGTATCATTTTCTTCATGAAACTGTCGTAGTAGGTAAAATTTTCATATAAACCTGCCACCTCAAAACCTATTATGTGAGGTTATTTGTTTGTTAAAATGTTTATCATACTCATCTGTAGTGCGTTCATGTTACTGTTGTTATTGAAATACCAAGTGGAAATAATGAATACCAAAATGACAATTGCATTTATTAAATGATTTCTTCTTTCTAGAATTCAAGGTTAAATGGAAAGATACAAAAAACTAACGTAATGGAATGATTTGCATTAATATCATTTTTTACATGGACAAGAACCTATAAACCTCAATTCTCTAACGTAACTTCCACTGAGCAACTTCCACTGCTCCTTGGGTAAATGTCTTGTTCACGCCTTTGTTAGAATTATTTGGGTAGTCACAAACATCATTGTAAACTCCTGAAGCAAAACAGTCAAGATACATGCAATCACATTTCTAAATAATAGGTAGCGACAATCCAAAACATGCCAAGACAAGAAACTGAAGCCGAACATCATTCACCCTGACCCATATCGATTTTGAGAACTCGAACTCATAGAAATGAGAGGAAAAAGATTTGTCGGCGAACAATGGATCCCAACTAATCAAATTGCTACAGAGAAAAACCAAAAATCACACAAGCAAGAAAAGAATTATTGGCAATATCATCACTGTGAGTGTTACTTGATTTAGTCCACACCTATACAAGTATTTGACAATCATGGAACAAATGAAAACGGAATAAGAGAAAACAAATACTATTCTTACCTCAAGCATCACGACTGTTTGCATTTCATTGATTTTGCTATACTTTAGCATTATGAGAATCTGTAGCCTGTAGGAGGAGATTCATCGAATGCAGAATCATTTTATTATAATAGAACTGAGTCTGATGCTGCACAACAGAGAAAGTCAATCAAACAATATACTACTACTCCTAATGAAGCTTTAATGTGACATTACGAGTAGTTCTGCAGGATCCATTCATTACAACCTTTTGTCAAAAGGACTAATACAATAGGAAAAACGTTGGAAGGCCAGTAAAAACTATGGCAAGAACATCAGATAAGGGACAAATTTAGTTGGATAGAACTTGCAGGTGGCCTCATTTGTGAAGCACATGCGTGTAAAATCAGCCTTCTTAAGGACTTCTAAGGATAAAATGGCAGGAATTTTTGCAGGTAACCACGCACTATCCCAAAAGCTAACATAACCAAGCATTTGATTTTAAATCCTAAATTATCTTCACCACCAGTATAAATGAATGAAAAACAAGATAATCAAACATAGAAATAAAAAACATTACCTCTTGTATTCCACATCTATAATGCCTTGACCTAAGAGTTATTGTACCATACCCTTACTAGCCATGGAAACCAAAGCTCTGCCACTAAAAAAAAAAGTCTGTTTCATTGCTTCTATGGAGATCTGTCAACATGACAGTAGTTTTGCTTCCTCTATGCACGGGTTTGGGTTCTTTCATTGTACCTGCACAGTTACTGTTTATTTATTGCCAAATGCATAAAATATTTGAGCAATTGTATGACGAAAACTGAAAACTGCAAAACGACTAGTGTATACTCTTGCCTTGTCAAAATACCCAGGACAAGACGAAAACTACAAAACCAGAAAATCAAAAACATGTCAAATTTTTTAACTACAACTGAATACAACACATATATAAATTCAACTGTATTGCAGACCGCAGGTAAGACCCAGGGCGCGTAAGTGTGATCAAACAAGTGGAAACCTGGGCATCTAAGAATACATCGGAAAGGGTTGTTAGCAAAGGGTTTGCAAAATGCACTCATACTAGGAGAGCAATCTGCAAACAACATGACAGGGCCAAGCAATTCTCTAGAATTGAAAGACATTTTAGCCAAATAATGATGGGCGAATTGGTGTGCTTAGTTTAAATAGTTGGTCTGTGGTACATACTAATTAATAGATGGTTTGGCAGTGCAAAAAATTCATTCCCATCACTAGAGGTACTTAATCTAGGTATTTTTATAATCATCACGAAATTACACGAAAGAAAATTAGTAGTTAACTAATCATAAAGAGTACTGTAGTGTATATCCTTTTTCACTTCAAACATGGTGTCACCACAAAGGCTGCAGGTGTACTCCTTAACACCTCTTGGATGAGGTTTTTATGTAACTCCTCAACACCTCTGAGATGTACAATACGCTGCAAAGATGACGAAATAGACATGAGTTAAGCATGATTCTGTTTTATCTAATCTAATTAACTATTAAGTAAGGGATCAAAAATTCTACTAGTTCTTTTCATGCACATTATCCAACCAATTCTGTAATTGACGATGAATTTTGAGGTGGCACCTACCTATCAGTACAAACACTATTATTATCATTCAAAAATGTAACTCATCTACAAATGTGACACCACATATGCCGAGTCTTAAACATACCTTATATTCTCACCATGGCAATACAAATATTCAAGCTTAATTCAATTTATCTATGATCACAATTAGTAACACAATCCATATCAAGTGAAGGCGATGAAAAAAAACTTCAGCTTTTCATAATCCAATAATTCTGTAATCACTTATCTGCTTCTAAAAACAAATTCCAAAATCAGGAAAAAGTACTTACACAGGACCAAAGTTTCTATACTCTTTTTCGGCTAGAGGACCGATTATAACAGAAACAGTAAGTACAACTTCAAAGACTTTGGCTATCAAGGCGATGTGGGTTACACACCCATACATATTGTAGAATGTGACGTAGCAGTATTGACTCCTGGTTCTTCAATTTTGGTTTCTACTGCTGGTGTAATACTCAGATCTTTCGTTCCCACTACTGCTTCTTTAATCGCCATTCTCAATCACTAATTTCTGTAATAAAAAATCAGATTTAAACTAATTTATGAAAAATTATAAGAAACCCATGAAATAAAACTCAAAAATTACTTGAATTCCAACATCTTTAAATTGATTATCCACGGGAGAAGGATCTAATCTGATGAAACGACACCAGTTTTAGTAATTTGTGGTGATAAACTTGTACTATTATAGAAGATGAAATTAGGGCTTCCACGACTCACTAATTGAGATTTAGGGTTGTTATTTTCTTTGTCGATCATAAAGAGAAATGAAAAACAAGAGTAGAGAATAGAAAAGGAGAGCCAATCCAACGCTGATGACGAAGAAGGTTTTTACTCTTCAGTTTTCTTTTTTCTGTGGGAGTGGAGGCGTTGGTTTCTTATTTGGGGAAAAATGGACTAAGATAGGATTTTAGGTTCACAAATGGGCAAGAACGTGGAAAGAGGGCACCAGTTAGGCCTTTGACCAGGGATCGTGCACCATTCATTGCTTTCCCGAGATAGGAATTTTTTAGTAGCGGTGTTAATTAAAACTGTTATTTTAAGTTTCTAATTAGATAACAGTTTTCATGTAAAACTGCTACAGAATAACAACAGTTTATAACTGTTATCATATACGCATATACAGTGACATTTTTAACAAAAACTGTCATACTACGTTTATTCAGTAACAGTTTTAAAACTGTCACGGTTATTCACCATTAATGGTGATAGTTTTTATGAGAAACTGTTACCTATATCTCACCACCTATTCTTTGGTGACAGTTCACTTGCTACCTGTCACAGTTTTGAATCTTGAACTGTCACCAAAGCCCCATTTTGTACTAGTGAAACTTTTACGGCAGACAATTAATGGGTTCAAGGGTCATGATTTATGGTTTAGAAAACGAATCGAAGAAAACGAATTCCAATATGGGATTAATCACGGATGAATTGAATTGAATTTGAAATAGGGAAGACAATTAATTTCAATCTGAACTTTCGAGTTCTCCAATCGCAAATGAGAAAGAGGAAAAATTATTTCAGGATGATGTGGAAAAGGAAGAAAAAGTGTTGAAGATGGGTATGAGATTTAGGGTTTCTGTGTGTGTTTAAATTCTAAGAAGAAGGAGGCGCAGATGGGGATTTTGTTCGTGTGAGAAGAAGAAGGAGACGTAGATGGGGTTTTGGTTCAGTTGATTAATAAATGAAACAAGTTTTCAAATCTTAACCGCAAATCTCTTAGATGCATTGAGATCTAGTGTGGATCGCCCGATGGGTTGAGGACAAGGTTAGTCATTGTTAGCAAAGATAAATATATTTTCGTAATTATGTATTAATTAACCAAAAGTTTACCACGTCATGATTTGGCTGGGTCAATGAGAGTCAACGTTAATTCCAAGTACCAAGCGCTAAGTTGGACAAAAGTTAGACCAAACACTAATATTTGTCAAAATGTAAGTATCAAACACCAAATAACTCTAGTTTGTATGTATACAAACAAAAGGGAAGCGGAGATTTGTCTCTGCGCACCAGGCTATGGAGATTGAAGCTCATCAGGATCAGCCCCGCCTGTAGAAACATTATAAGTAGACATCGAAGGCTCAAGAGCAGTATTAGAAGCACTTCCTTCATGCACATTCCCAGGACAACTTGGATTAGTAGCTGGTTGGGTTCCTGGAGATCCAAATCCTTCAAATATAGCTCGTCCTATTCTCCCAGTTGCAAGACAAAGAGAGTCCATCACCGGAAATCGAATAGGTTCGTCCCTGTGCAAAGGTTGACCAGCCAAATGACGCACGATCCTTCTCTCTCTAGCGTCAAGAGTGATAGATTGGTAACCAATCCGACTAACACCAGATATCAGAAACCGATCAGCCACTACAGCAACTCCCTCATGCACTTCAAAAGGTCCATACTTTAGATGGAAGGCATACAAGACCCAATGCTCATTTTTACCCATTTGAGGATGTGTTGCGGATTTGGGCATTCCAGTAGCGTAGCACTCATTTCTATCTCCATGCTTAGTCAAGGCTCCTTGATTCATACCTTCTGCTGCATGTTGAGCACTACTGCCAAATCCAATATTAGCATACAAATCTGCAAAAGGGTTACTTGTATCTTGTCCAATGGACGCAGGATTGGGTTGATTGAAGTGTCGTCGAAGACGATCTACTTGAGAATCCATCAACAACTCATGACTAATTGCACCAAGTGGTCGGTCTTTTTGCAAATCTTGCTCAAGCTTCACTTCAACATTATGCTGCAAATCCTCCAAATACCAGGAGAAATCGGCTTCATATTCAGGAGACTCACAACCCTGGGGAAAGGGTATTCCATATGGAAACCGAGTAATACTAAACTCCCGAGGATACCAATGGATTCTTGGCTCCCCCTCAACCTCATGAAGTTTTCGTTTTCCCTTTTGATCATCACCACTGTCATTACAAGCCATAGCAACTGGAGAAATCTAACTATCAAGAATTTTGAAGATAAAGAAAAAAAGAGACCAACAGAGCGATTGAAGCTTTCTCTCCCTTCAATTGATACAACTATAAAGATTATAGGGGACAGTTTCTGCAGTCTCTCCTGTTTAAGTGACATCGGTTTCCATTACCAAACCACTTTCGTATCCCTAACTTCTCATCCTATCTCTTTCGCTTCAATTTCCCTCCCTAAAGGGCATCATTACCTACAATTTATGGACTCCATTCATCTTAAACTTAATCCAACTAATCCCTCGTTTCTCTGTGTGACTGATGGCAAATGGAAGGAGGAAATTCTCACATTTGGCAGCTTAGAACAATCGGCGCCAATAACTTCTCTGATACAATGCACACGTTTTTCTCACTTGAGTGAATTTCAGTTAGCCAGGCATCCAAGCTAGCTAACGGCTTATCTGACTCAAAGATCTCTCACAGTTGACTGGAAGTTTTCAAGACAACAAAGTCCCCTATTAGCACTGCAAATTGAACCTCACTCAGCTATTAGCATTCACATGACTACTAGGTTTCACATCCTAAGAGTGACCAGTCATGCTTTCCACTGCAAAGCAGGGGAACAATTCTTATGGAGCTCTAATCTAGATTTGTCCTTATTCATCATTGCTCTTCTAGGCAGCAGGGTAACACTCCTCTACTCTAACAAATCATCTCTTCTTAATACCTATCTCATGCTTATTAGACAAACTGATTCTAAGGCTTACTCTGGCCACTTATTGTTAAGTATAACTAAAGGAATGAACCTAAATAGCCCTCTAGATTTTGTTCTATTAACAGGTCAGCCCCTCAAGGTACACCAATAGTCAAACAAACAAAGATAGTCAGTAAAGCTCAGCAACACGGACTCTGGAGAAGGACTACTAGCACATGTCACCTGTACTTCTTTTCAAATCATTTTTGGAACTTTAGGCTACATCAACATCAACCTCAACTACACATCAAACTTAACCACTACAAGCCAGCCTACATACTTATTCAAATTCCAATTAAAGCTATCAGAACTAGTACTTATCACTACACTTCTCCCTATACCACTTTAACAACCATTCTCTATACCACATTCACCACCATTACCATCTTCAAAACACCTCTTATGGCCTCCACCTCTGAAACTAAATCCACTGATCAAGTTGAAAATCTAGTAGACCAAAGGAATTCCTCTCTAAACTTCCTTAAGGATCTATTCCCAAAAGTCTTTATCAATGCTGAAAACATATTATCCAAAAATAAAGAGGATTGGAAATGGGTTTTCATAGGAAGGTATTGCAGTAAAATCTCTCATGAAACAAGAACCATCTCAATATTCATCAACTCCAACTGGGAGCTTAGAAGACAAGCACAAGTTAATCTATGAAGGAAAATAAGAAACTATTACTCTATCAGACTTGGCAGCATAGAAGATTATCATATTTTCAGACAAGGAGGAACTAGAGGTATCTTTGATAAGCTTATTGTTTTAGTAAGTCCCACCATCCCGGTCGACTACATTGATGAAGCTAATTTCTATAGAGTTCAGATATGGGCACTTATCAAAAGAGTACCAAAACACATCATCCCTGATATCAGCAACATCATCAAAACAGCAGGAATATTTCAAAGATCCAAAAAATCTTATGGAAGAGATAAAGATGAGAAGAACCTAGAAGTTTTCTTAGCTATTGATGTTACTAAAGCTCTCAAATATGGCATTGATGCTTATTAAACACCCACTCTGTCACACTGGCTTAAAATGGCCTATGCTTAACAGAGAATTGCCTTTTGTAAGGTTTGTATAGTCCTAGACCATCCTGGTCCTCTTTGTGAAGAAAAAGAAAAACAATCACCAACTGATAATCAAAGAGCTCACCTAGCTAACCAATTCAATGCTTACCCATCAACAACTAGTACTCCAACTAACTCCAACACCAGCATTACCCTAAGAAACATCAAAATAAGACACTACTCTGACATAGATGCTGCTGAGGAATTTGCAATCAAGATGAGACTAGCACAGAGGCAGATCCTTCTTAAGAATAACTGTGAGGAGATAGATGTCCAAAGGATTACATAATATTCAAAGCTGGTCTGAATTAACCAATTAAGGGAGAAATCCCTACCATCTACCGTGAGTTTATAGCTTGTCAAAAACACCATAAAAAGATCATAGATCAAAACAGAAACAAGAACAAATTACCCAAAATGAAGAATACCAACATCAAAACTGCTGCTAGAAAGCAGACTACTACTTCTGGAAGTAGAGGAATAAGTGATATCAATCCTGATACTATCTTTCCAAAACTTCAAACCCCATATTCAAACAACTCAGTTCCAACTGTATTTACCACTACTCCATCTCTAGCTGAAATCCAACAACAAATAACGAATGATTTCAACAACCAGAAGAAGCTGCTTTGGGAAAGAAGGAAAAATGAGTTCAAACTTAAAGTTGTGGATGCCAGCATACACCCTCAGCTAATTGATCCAAAGAGGAAGCTTTATATCTCCTCCACACCTATTGAACAACCCTTTCAGCTTAGGGATCAGCATCATCCAGCCAAAAGGAGCAACAACCAGGTCATGCATATGGAGGAAGATAATCTGACTGACTTGACTATTGATGGCCCAGAGGGAGCAAATCCTTTCCCAAATTCCAAGGTACTACATTATACTCCCTGTCAAACTTTACATTATATGTCACATGATAAGAGAAACAATTTTCATCTTCAGAAGTTTTTCTTTCACATTAGATTAATCAACAGCAGGACAATGCCTATCACTTAACTATTTCTTGCATAGGATATCTTATTATCATATTGTGTTATCCTAATGTGTCCTACTTCTGGAAATTCTACACAGCCATGGCTTGGAACTGCCAAGGCCTAGGACAACCTCAAACCAGTATACACCTAAATAACATGTTAGATAAACATAATCCCGACATCTTCTTTTTTATCTGAAACTAAACAACAATCTAGAAACTTAAAGACCATCCTTGGGAATATAGGTGTCACTAATTTTTGGTTTGTTGAGCCAAAAGGAAAAAACAATACTGCTGGAGGCCTAGTGTTAGCCTGGAAAAATAATATTAAGGTCACTATAGAATATTTCTCTAACCACCATATTTCTGCCACCATTTATCCTAGTATAGGCACAACCTGGATCTTTACAAGCTATTATGGTAGTCCTTATACCACACCTAATAAAATCAATTCTTCGAAAATGATAGAGAATATTGATAAAACTAACAGTACCCTTCCATGGTTGATTATGGGAGATTTGAATGTTGTCCTTCATGAGCACGAGAAATTCAGTCAACATCCTATTCATACTTATGAAGCTAACCTTTTTCTGGAGAAAATTGAAGAAGCTAATCTAAGCGATCCGGGATATACTTGAATGTCCATTTACTTGGACTAATAGAAGAACCGTATACATCTTACCGAGCAAAGATTGGATAGAGGGCTGGCAAATGAAACCTGGCTTGAACTACACCCAAATTTTACTATTTCAAACCTTCCTGCCATTGGATCTGATCACAATCCTATTTTTCTCAATACTAATCCTAGTTGGAAGCAAGGTTACATTCCATTCAAATTCTTTGGCCCCTGGCTTGATCACCAAGACTGTAGGATATCATTACAGAATGTTGGAACACTCATCATAAAGCGTCTCTTGCTATAAAGATTGCTAGGAAATTAGGGGATATCAAAACTAAGTTAAAGAAATGGAATAAGGAGGTCTATGGAAACATCAAAACTAATCTAGAAGACAGCATACAACAATTGGAGTGGATTACTAAAAATCCATTCAACAACAATAGAGGCAAAGACATAAGAGAAGCCAAAAAGCAAGTTGGACATTGGCAGAATATTCAAGAAAACTTTTGGAAGACCAAAAGAAGAGATCAACTTATCAAACTTAGAGATAAGAATACTCACTTCTTCCACTTATCAGCTAAGAAGAGATATAGAAGAAATAAAATTGACTCCATTCAACAAGCTGATAGTACCTGGCTTCACAACAAAGAGGAAGTTGCTACCTGTTTCACCACTCACTTTGCTACTATGGCCACTGCTAAACAAATAACCATAAACCCCTCCCTCATAAACCTCATACCCACCACCATCACCACCATTGAAAATGACAATATTCTTAAGATTCCTGATGCTGAGGAGATCAAAAATATCCTTTTCAACATGGCTGGAGACAAAGCACCAGGACCCAATGGCTTTACTCCCAATTTCTTCCAAGCCAACTGGGATGTTGTGGGTGATGACATCATTTCCATGGTCCAAAAGTTCTTCACCTCTGGTTATATTCTTAAAGAGATGAACTCTACCTTCATCTCCCTTATCCCTAAAAATGATAACCCCACTACTCCTGCCCACTCCAGACCTATATCTTTGTGTAATACTACCTATAAAATCATATCAAAACTTCTAGCTCAAAGATTAAAACCTCTCTTACCATCCCTCATCTGCCTAATGGCTATAAAATCATAAAATCATAAAACTTCTACCTAATGGCTAATGGCTATAAAATCATAAAACTTCTACCTAATGGCTAATGGTGATTGATTTTATGCCTAATGGCTATAAAATCATAAAATCATAAAACTTCTACCTATAAAATCATATCAAACCTCTCTGCCCACTCCAGACCTATATCTTTTCAGTCTGTTTTCATTTCTGGCAGACAAATATCTGACAACATAGCTATTGCTCATGAGATTATCCACCACATGAATACTAGAAGAGGGAAAAAAGGACCTAATGGCTCCATGGGAATCAAAATCGACATGGCTAAGGCTTTTGACAGAGTAAATTGGGAATTTCTTATGCAAGTCATGAAACAAATGGGGTTCAACACTCAATGGTGCAATCTGGTTCATCAATGCATATCCACCACCATAATGGCAGTTTTGGTCAATGGTTCTCCTGGAAAGCTCTTTAAACCATCCAGAGGTCTCAGACAAGGAAATCCTCTATCCCCATACCTTTTCTTGTTCTGCATGGAAGCATTATCTAGATATCTGACTGATGCTGAAGCTAAGGGTCTAATCCATGGAACCAAAATATGCAGAGAAGCACCTAATATCAATCACCTCCTTTTTGCAGATGATTGCATGATATTTTGCAAAGCCAATTTAGAGGAATGTCACAACTTAATTTAGATCTTTCAAGACTTTGGGCACTCCTCAGGACAGCTCATAAACTTCTCCAAATCTGGTATATTTTTCAGTAAGAATACTGTTCCAAGCATTGCTGACAGCATAAGTGATATAATGAAAGTGAAAAGAATTAACACTTCTGAAAAGTATCTGGGATCCCCCCTCTTCACCAATAGAAGCAAGATTCAAGCTTTCAAACCAGGTTTGGACAAACTAAAAGCTCAGACTAGCGGGTTGGAAATCTACTCTATCTACAGCAGGCAAAGTCACTATGATACAAACTGTTACTTCAACATCAAATATTTATCAAATGAACTGTTTCAAGCTTCCAAAAGATACTTGCAAAGAGATTAATGCTATCCTAAGAAATTTCTTATGGAATAAAGACCAAGACAAACCTAACTTCTCTTCTACATTGCTTGGGATGCTGTCAATAAAAAAAAAAGAGCTTGGAGGTCTGGGATTCAAAAACATGGAATACTTCAATCTGGCTATGATTTCAAAAATTACTTAGAGGTTGATAGGATAACCACACTCTCTATGTACCAGTACTATGAAGGCTACTCATTTCCCAGATCAGGAAGTTATTAGAATGGAAACAAAACCAAAGAACACTGATTCCTGGATTTAGAAAGGTATTCTAGAAGGCATCACATGCATACAAAAGTATTATATTTGGAGAATAGGAGATGGAAACAACATTCATATCTGGGAAGATAGATGGGTAAAAAATCTACCTGATATAATTCAAAAAACATCTCAATGCCCACCCAACCTGAAAACTGTCAATCAACACTTCAATACCTATGGGGAATGGGATCACAACATTCTCTCCCTCTGGTTCCCTCAACATATCCAACATCTCATTCTCCAAACAAATTATCACCCTAACTCTGTGGACACCATCCAATGGAGCTTAACTCACACCAAAAAATTCACTGTTAAATCCCTCTATGATAAGCAGATTGAAGATAAATATGCTGGTGATACCCAAACAGCTACCTGGAAAGACATTTGGAAACTTGATACAAACCCAGCTATTCAACTATTCATATGGAAATGTGGTCATGGAATTCTTCCAACTAATGCCAAGTCTGCTAGCATCCTAACCTATATTGATCCTATCTGTACTATCTGCAAGTGTGCAAAAGAAGACATTACTCATGTGCTTTTGGCCTGTCCTGCTGCTTCAGATGTTTGGAGGAAACTCTTTGGGAGAATCATTAGTTGTTCACTAACCACAGATCCTTCCATGATTGGCTTAAGAGTTGGGTTTTACCCAACAACACCAGTTCCACCTGGAATGCTTCTTATGCTACTATATGCTGGTTCATCTGGAAGGCTAGATATGACAAAATTTTCAGAAATACTGATCCTAATGCTGCTACTACTTCCTTGAAAATCACTCAACACCTTTGCTCCCACGACAGAGTTCTTCACAATACTGGTCATATATTAAACAATGTCTACTACCAAGCTAGCAGTACTGAGGAAACCTTGAATACTCACACTAGAGACAACCAGTCTCATGAAAATTTTGGAATCACTATTAGCATACATATTATGGAAGTGACTAATAATTTGGCTAATGGTGATAAACTTCAGTATACTAACTTTTCTTTGGTGGCTCTTTCTAAGGACAATGCGTGGGATCTAGGAATGTTAAAGACCCAGCAATTGGACTCAGCAGAGCAAGCAGAGCCAGCAGAGGAGCTCAACTAGCACTGTCTTGGAGCAAAGAGATGAAAAAGTCCAACACAAACTTTGAAGCAGAAGAGGATGATCTTTTACAAGCTCTACACACAACCTACAAATTAGCAGTGCAACAAAGGTTTGAAGGAAACTATAACAATAATGATAGGAATTTAGGAATCTTTGATTTTGTTTTGGGATGTCTCACTAAATTAGAGTGTCAGCAACACAACAATGCTGCTAAGCTTGCTAGGGTCACTAGCACTTCTCCCATCTTCCAGAACCTGAACTGGAAAGGTTCCAACTTAAAGTTATTTTTGCAAGCTCTACAGTCTAGTCCCCAAACTATCATTCAGGATTATTGTAATAACTTTTCTATTCTAAATGGGAATCCTCTTGGTGCTATCCTTAGCCGAGTTGATTACCCAACTTCTGATGTAATTTTTGAGTAAGCTGCTCCCTTTGGAGATGTTCTAACTTAATGAATTTGTTATTCTGCCAGATGGATGACCTACAGTAAACACAATTATTTGGAACAAAATCTACAGTACCACACTGATGCATATGTATATGTATATGCATATAACATTTATGTTTTACTTTTTGAACAGTTCAAACAAAAAATGAAAAACGCGAATATGATGCAAGTGCAAGGGCCTTTACACAGTCTAGATATATAAATTTAACAAATAATCCAAATGAACGGGCTAGCTAGTAGTTCATTAATTAACCCCCAAAAAAAAAGTAATAAGTGTAATCATAGACTGTGTTTGCATCAACCTATGTATAAGATGATTTCACAGAGTTCATAATCATCTTATAGCCCAAAGGCTCCTCATTCGAGAGCAACATGTCATCTCAATCCATTCATCCGCTGATGCACTAAATAACACATCTTATCTTTTGGATCGGTTATCTAGGAATATATCCCTACTATGCCAAATTTTGAAAGATATAGGTAAATGATCTTCCTCGCTAATTTATTATTGCGTTTTTCTCATTCCAAGAAAAACAATTTTTTATCATCATTGTTTGCAAGAAGTAGAAATCCAAAGAAGTTACAAGTTCTTAGAGGAAAATCGAGAGAGATATCGTATCAAGATTATGTAATAATAATATTGTTGCAGTTAGGGCTGTCAATGGAATCTATCGAAACAGTAACTAGCTCATCCATTACCGTTACCGATGTTTCCTATCGAAATTCCACTACCAATAATTATCGGCGAAATTCTAAAAATCTAAACCGCTACCGTTCCATTAAGTTACCGGATATCGGTAATTTTGCCGATAAATATCGGTATCTAACAACATCTCTTACTGAATTCTCATCAAATAACATACAAGCACTTACAAAAGAACCAGAGTTGGCATACCTTTGAATCAAAGAATTAAATACATAAACCCATTTTTTGGTAATCTTTTACCAAATTTGGCTTGTTTTAATTGAGCACAAGCAGTTAATGTAAATGTGTAAGTGAAATTATCTGGAACGACACAAGATTGAATTATCAAACACCTTGTAGAGTCACCATTGACTCTATATAAACCAATCTCTTAGTTTTGTTTTGCATGAGTTTTAACACAAGTTAAAAAGAGATTGAAAACAAATTTTGAAGTCAAGAGTCAGAGTCACTTAAGAGCACAGTTATTGTCAACATTCGCTGGCTTAATGGTATTGTAGTGCTACTTACTATAAGGCGTGATCGTTGTATCTTGGAAGGCGACATCCGTAGAATCGTGAGCACCGTATGCGGGGATGAATTGTCTTTTAAGGAAGAGGATTACCTCGCCTCGATCAACCAATCCGATAAGTCTTTCTAACTTTCTTCTTGTTAGTATTTTGTTTGTCACATGAACAGGATTTCCGAGAAACCGAAACCGCATTTATTTTTCCAACAACTAGATAGATTTCCAAGATTGAAAAGGAACAAAAAAAAAAAAAAAAAAAAATGAAGTCTTACATATGTTTTGCATTTGGTGGTAAAGATGACGGGATTTCTCCCTCGATGTGATTGTGACTGAGATCCCCCTTCCCACCAAAAGTGTGAGCATCGTCCCGAGTCTCGTATTTGAGGATATATATATATAATTAATAAACAGACTTACGAACAGTACTTACAGCTGCTTCAAGTTTAAAAGGTCTCCAAGATTGCCCGGGAGACTTCCATGTAGCTCTAGCCCATTCAGTTGACTGCTTAAACAATAATACCCGAAGTCAAGAGAAGAATGTTTGTACAGTATTAACCAAGTGTGTGGCATATTTTAACTATTGCTGCATAGAATTCAGATTATGTACCGACTGCTGGCCAAAACAGGAAAAGGATGTTGGAAAATTGGGTTAAAAACAAGAGGATGAAAAAACAGAAACAAAACAATGGTGTTCCCCTGACTTCAAGGCTCTTTCGATTCTTTTAGACAATAATTCGACCTTTCTCAATTAACTTGGCGAGTAATTAACTTGGCGAGTACAAGAGGTCTCTCGAATTATGCCTTCATGATTCAATGAAGCCCTAACACCGTAATCGAATTCAAGGATTGTACTTCCTTGACCCGACCAAGAATCAGACTGTATAAGGTTTTGATGATGCTATTAGAGAAGAAGAAAACATATTGCTTTTTGATGTGTTGGAATGGGAGAACATCTTCGCTACTTATAGTGATAATCATGCCTGTTGGTAATGTCGTTTCATCACCAACAAACGCTTCCAAAAAACCATTAATGGTGACTCATGGGAAAAGACGCATCGGTCAGATCGATCACCGAAAACTCTGCGTAGCGGAAAACCTTGAAAATATCCAACAAAGGAGATATAATTACATGGACATGACGGATGATCATGAGCATGAGATTCCTTTCCATGACTCCTTACGGGGATCCGCTCCCCTCATCAAGTTCCATCCGACCAACTGTGGCGGTTGATTCAGTGATTTGTACAAATCCTGAAGAACTGCGACTGAAAAATCGGTGATAAAGTGAGTTTCCTGGTTAAATAAATCGTCAGAAGAACGAAATATATGAGAGATGCTTAAATTCGTAAGAAGAACAAAGTATATGAGAGATGCTTAAATTACCATATGAAGGATCCGTTGTTGCGAAAACTTGATTCATTAGAGTTACCGGTATGAGATATGTCGTAATAACATGTAACTGTTGATATTGATCGAATTGAATGAATATAAAACCAGAGAACAAACTTTGATTTTATAGTAAGATATAGAGATGAATCCTAATATGTTTCCTATAAACACGGTCTCTTTAGTTTCCACGAATCCTAATCAAACAGGGTCTCTTAGTCCTAATTCTTTTGGGTTCTCCCTCTACTCCAAACCTACAAACTAACCATGTAAAAGCCTGGTCCTTTAAGTTCACTCTCCTATGGCCGTATCGGCTATGAATTTTCAGTAAATGATTTTTGAATTGCTGTACCAAGGGAAGGACATCGGTATTTTTCTAGAAGTTCATCGGCATCTATAACTTGAAGTAAGCAAAATATTTACGCAATATGGAATGCACCATTAATTCATTTCATGCAGAGAGGAACTCAAAACATTTTTGATTTTGCCATAACTATGTTGGTTTGATAGTAAATTAGTATGTGATTTATGCTTCATTTTTCAAAGTTAGTATTACAGCAAAAACCCAAACCAGTTGTTGGTGGTCTAATCGAACCGGTACGAGCTGGTGGTGATGCTGCTGCTGGTGTATAGAAGTGCCGGAGCTTCAAGCTGGTGTTTCTGGGCGTGTAGGTTGGACTAGTCTTTCAGGCTTTTTTGTCAAACATTTTGTGCGCTGGCGTGATTCTCATTTATATAGCTCCTTCATTGCCGGGGGCTGCCTATATTTTACTCCGACGAGACCAAACTAGTTAAACCTCATTATTCATGGAGATCAAGCACATATGTAGTTCTCATCCATATATCCCATTATTACAAACTATAATCAAATTAAAGAAAATGAGTAATTCAATGTTTAACCTCTCATTTAATTCAATCTGAATTTTTACGATATTTTTTTTTATATAGTATTGACATGATTTCTGTTGTTTTAGTTTGTAATTAGCAACATAAATTGGTTGTTTAATTTGGCATTTCAAAAAGCTTACTGTTTGCCGAAATTGGACTTGCCATACAGAATATGGCTGATGGAACCAATAGGATACAAAAGTATTATGACACTATAGATGATAATCTCCACCTTATTATTGCTTCCCTTATTCCAAGAAAAAATAATATTACAGACCTCACTTATCTTTAACTATTTATAAGAATTAAAAAAAAAATCCAAAGAGATCACAAATATTTTAGAAGGAACATAGACAAGATAAATATGTTATCAAGATTGGGTCGATATGAAAACTTTGGTGCTATCTTTACTGAAAAACTTGGCGTCTCTTTGGAGAACTTCTTCTAAAACAGTGACAGAGAACTAAGGTTTCTAAGAAAATTTTTTTCTTGAATAAGCAAACCAATAATAAAAGGTGAAGAGTCTCATCTCCAATGTCATTTACTTTTTTTATAGCCTAGAGGTTCAATGAACCATTCTCTATGACAAGCCGATTTTAAGCAAACAATATATTTTCCAAAAGGCCTAAACAACTAATTAATGTTTTAATCATTAGGAAACTAAGATGAGGGTCATGAGAGTAGGCAAAAATTCTCCCCTCCGCATTCAAAATTTCAAAGGATAACATAATCAAAGGGAAATAAAATAAAAGAAAAACACGCTGGAAGTAGAGATCGAACCTCCTCCAACCCTGTAGCTAACAGCTACATGCTAAGGATAGACCCAATATCATACCTCATCTACCTTCATGTGCCTTTTCAAAGAATTTCTTGAATTCCCTTATTTTTCGGCTTTGGCTTGATCACATATGTAACTGAGTTAAGTGATACCAGGCTAGTCACATGCATATATATGTGACCAGCCTGATACCACTTTACTCTGGTACATACGTGTGATTTTGAGAGCAGAGATGTTCTTTTGAAAACTGATGATTTCTTAGTGTATTATCATCCAAATGATAAAGACAATGAAGCACCGAGAATTCATGGTGTTGATCCTGTATTAGGAGTACTGGACTAAATATACACTCTCAAAATCGCACACTAGTCGCAAAGGAACCATATGTGTTGTTAATAGATGTGGTAATCCTGAAGCGTTTTGTCCATGATTCTTTTACTCCATATTCCTGCACCGCTCACGAATCAACGTTAACAGTATAAGTTTTATGAAGCAAACAAATGCAGCGGCATACAGATTTAAAGTGTTTTCACTGGAAGACTTGGCATCTCTAACTCATCTGGGATTTCTAGTTCTATACAGAGATAGGGAGTTAAGTTACCAAAAATTTCTCGCTGAACCAGGAAAATAATTTTGCTAAGGAATGAGTTAGAGAATCCCATCTACGATCGCACATCTTATAGGTTTCATGAACCATTCTTTATGGGTAGTCCAAATCTAGCAAGAAAAATCTTTTTACGCATAATTACAATTACGTGCTGAGTCATACGACCTGCGAATCCGAGATCAAATTAATAGGCAAAAATCATAACGTGCATGCATCCTATTAAATTTCAAATCCTGCTATTAAAGTTGAAAGATCATACTTATTCTCAACCATACTGCATATTTTGTTGTTACTTTTGTACATTTGACATTTAACATGCTGTTCCCATGCTGCATCTTGATTGGCAAAATTATATACGTTAATGCAAAGCCATCAGAAATGGTAACTGAATAAATCACATAAGTAAATACAAAAGATCCGAACTGAGACAGGAACCTAGACCCGTATAAATCACATAAGTGCCACTCCCAATTTGCTTAGTTTTTTTTTTTTTTTTTTTGCTTAGTTCTTAATGTGTCCGCAAGTACGTATATAGACATTGCATGGAAATGGTTCATCAGACGATTTATATAAGATTTAAGATTAAAATAACAATAATTTCGAATAAGAAAAGCAATTCCATTACACTATTAGTCGTCTCAGTTGCCCTGTCATATAGATAACTCGACCAGAATAGGAAGAAGAAGAAGAAGAAATGCATGGGGTAAAAAATAAAAGAAAGGTAAACCAATTTAACATACATATCGTGTCTACAGTTTACAGTGAAATAAAATAATCTAAAGTAGCATCGATCATTTCGCCCTCCGTGAGCAATCATCTGCCTACCGGTGGTGTAGCGTCGGGTCACCAGGTCCAAGAATAGGTACAAACGGATCATAAAATTCATTAACTTCTATCCTGAAAGAACGAAATAAGAAAAAACATAGATTTGGGTAAATTAGCCAAGTGCAATTTTTTGTACATGACAACAATAATACAAACACTGATGAAATTCAGAAAAGAGTTTAAAACTCCAAATCTCTAAGGTTTACCTTAGATTCGGTATATTAATAATCTGATCTGGGGGGACACCACTGAAGGAGTTCAGTTGGATGTGTCTGAGCATATTCAACAAAATTTACAATTCGATTAGGATTTAAATACGAGAAGAAAAAAAAAAAGAATGCTATTAGAGATGTTGGCTACGTTACTTACAGGACACGGAGTGGGAGACGAATGAGAACATCTAACGATCCAGTAAAGGAATTTCTTTGTAGAAATCTGAAATACAATAACTCTATTTTAAGATTGCAGAGTAAAAAAAAAAGAAGAATAATAACAATAATTAATAATATGTTGTTTGATATGCAACTTACAGTTCATTCAGTTTTGTTAATTTTTTAAATGAGCTAGGGAGATCTCCAGTGAGTTCATTAGATGACAGATCCCTGAAATTGATAGCATATAAATTGAAATTTTGAATTCTAATATAACGAACAGACCAGTATGCTAAAAAAAACAAGGAAAAAGAAATCAAAGCTAGTCTTACATATGTGTTACATTTGGAGGTAAAGATGAAGGGATTTCTCCCTCAATGTGATTGTTACTAACATTCCTGTTGCCACCAAAGTATAACAAGTGTAAGTTTCGACCCAGAGTCTCAAATATAGGGAGTGTCTCTCATATTTTGAAGATACCATTTCCAACATATAAAAGAAAATGAAAATTATACTTCAAAAACAGATTTCTGAATTGTAATTACAGCTGCTTCAAGTTTAACAGGTCTCCGAGATTTCCTCCGAGATTCCATGTAACTCTAACCCATTCATATGACTGCTTGAACAACAATGATAGCCAATATTAAGACAAGAATGTGGTAACAGGAAAGAAACTAATAGTAGTACACTAGTTCGATACACATTAAGAAATAAGTGTAACATATGTTAATTGATGCATATATAGAATTGTGATGCAACACTTTTTGTTGGGTGCAAATTCATTATAACACGAAAGAGATATAATTACATTGATATAATGGATGATCCAGCACATGAGATTCCTCTCCATGTTTCTTCACAGGGATCTGCTACTTCCATTAAGTTCCATCCAGTCAGCTGTCGTGGCTGATTTAGTGATTTGTACAAATCTTGAATAACCGCGACTGAAAATTTGATCATGAAAAATGAGTTTCCTAGCTAGTTCGAAGAGACCTAATAATAATTGTATGAAGACCATGACATATGAGAGATGGATAATTACCTTCAGAAGAATCCGTTAGTGCGAAACTCTGATGTGTCAGAATCACCAAGCTGAGGTATGCCGCAATAATATTTGAAATATAGAAACAGAGATTAGCCATTTTCACCGATCTGCATGAGAAGAATATAAACAATCAACAATCCCGGCTTGAATTCTTTAAGAAAAGAGAAGCCAGTGTCTAGAAGTACACAAAAACAGCACTACATATTTAATTCTGAAAATAAAGGAAACAATACAAGTTATACCTTGAAAAGCAACACCAATGATCGAAGTGAAATGCAATATTAAGCCGCATACAACAAACTAAATATATATAGTTGTTCTAGTATATGGTGGAGGCCATATATACTGTGACCAACCCAACTCTCTGATATAAGTTGTTCACAAACTTAAAACTTAGTCATCAAATATGTGTGTTATTTGAATGTAGCCTACTGCAAAATATTTTGCTCTCGTGCTGCTTCATCATATTTGATCTAACAGTACTATAACCAACCAATATAATCTACACTCTATAGCCAAAATTTTGACAATTTTTGTATTAGTCTAAGTATTGGCACATGCGTAGCATCGTAATGAATCATATGTAAAATGGTTGGATGGGATGTTATTAGTTCATAACAAACACAAGAATCATATGTAAAATGGTTGGATGGGATGTTATTAGTCCAGACCAGGAGGTTAAAATTTCATATTGCACTAGAATTTGCAGTGCTTAAACTTTTGACTTTGAGTTCTGCAACATATATTAGACGTGTATATAAGTCGTGTATAAGTCCAGCTGTGATGGCACGAGCTGCACCTGCAATCCAAGTATTTAGGTGTATAGTTGTTGATGGTGGTTTTTAAACAAGGGGTAAAATCGTAAAACCCCATGACCTAGTATTAACCGCAACACATTAACTAAGAGCATTTAACTCAGGTGTAAACAATTAATAGGGGTATTTTTTCAAAATACCAGATTAGGGTTTTCAACACAGAACCCTAATTCCAAAACCAAGCCGCATACTGCGCACCATGGCAACAATGCCAAACCAAGCCGCATACTGCGCACCATGGCAACAATGCCAAAGCAAGCCACATACTGCGCACCATGGCGACAATGCCAAACCAAGCCGCATACTGCGCACCATGGCGACAATGCCAAACCAAGACGCATACTGCGCACCATGGCGACAATGCCAAACCTAGCCGCATACTGCGCACCATGGCGACAATGCCAAACCAAGCCGCATACTGCGCACCATGGCAACAATGCCAAACCAAGCGCATCTCGCACCATGGCAACAATGCCAAACCAAGCCGCATACTGCGCACCATGGCAACAATGCCAAACCAAGCCGCATACTGCGCACCATGGCAACAATGCCAAACCAAGCCGCACCCTGCGGACCATGGCAACAATGCCAAACCAAAAGCCGCACCATGGCAACAATGCCAAACCAAAAGCCGCACCCTGCGCACCATGGCAACAATGCCAAACCAAGCCGCACCCTGCGCACCATGACAACAAGGCCATATTTCCAAAGCCGCTATGCCTTTGGCCCACGCCAAATATAGCGCCCTAGGCTTGCAAGACTTGCAACTAGGTCAACATGGCCGTACGTGCCATTGGCACATGCCAACACGTATCGCAGGCCATATTTCCAAGCCGCTATGCCTTTGGCCCACGCCAAATATATCGCCCTAGGCTTGCAAGACTTGCAACTAGGTCAACATGGCCGTACGTGCCATTGGCACATGCCAACACGTATCACAGGCCATATTTCCAAGCCGCTATGCCTTTGGCCCACGCCAAATATAGCGCCCTAGGATTGCAAGACTTGCAACTAGGTCAACATGGCCGTACGTGCCATTGGCACATGCCACCACGTATCGCAGGCCATATTTCAAAGCCGCTATGCCTTTGGCCCACGCCAAATATAGCGCCCTAGGCTTGCAAGACTTGCAACTAGGTCAACATGACCGTACGTGCCATTGCCACATGCCAACACGTATCGCAGGCCATATTTCCAAGCCGCTATGTCTTTGGCCCACGCCAAATATAGCGCCCTAGGCTTGCAAGACTCGCAACTAGGTCAACATGGCCGTACGTGCCATTGGCACATGCCAACACGTATCGTGAGCCATATTTCCAAGCCGCTATGCCTTTGGCCCACGCCAAATATAGCGCCCTAGGCTTGCAAGACTTGCAACTAGGTCAACATGGCCGTACGTGCCATTGGCACATGCCAACACGTATCGCAGCCATATTTCCAAGCCGCTATGCCTTTGGCCCACGCCAAATATAACGCCCTAGGCTTGCAAGACTTGCAACTAGGTCAACATGGCCGTACGTGCCATTGGCACATGCCAACACGTATCGCAGGCCATATTTCCAAGCCGCTATGCCTTTGGCCCACGCCAAATATAGCGCCCTAGGCTTGCAAGACTTGCAACTAGGTCAACATGGCCGACGTGCCATTGCCACATGCCAACACGTATCGCAGCCATATTTCCAAGCCGCTATGCCTTTGGCCCACGCCAAATATAGCGCCCTAGGCTTGCAAGACTTGCAACTAGGTCAACATGGCCGTACGTGCCATTGGCACATGCCAACACGTATCGCAGGCCATATTTCCAAGCCGCTATGCCTTTGGCCCACGCCAAATATAGCGCCCTAGGCTTGCAAGACTTGCAACTAGGTCAACATGGCCGACGTGCCATTGGCACATGCCAACACGTATCGCAGCTATATTTCCAAGCCGCTATGCCTTTGGCCCACGCCAAATATAGCGCCCTAGGCTTGCAAGACTTGCAACTAGGTCAACATGGCCGTACGTGCCATTGGCACATGCCAACAAGTATCGCAGCCATATTTCCAAGCCGCTATGCCTTTGACCCACGCCAAATATAGCGCCCTAGGCTTGCAAGACTTGCAACTAGGTCAACATGGCCGTACATGTCATTGGCACATGCCAAACACACGCCTGGTAGCCTAACTTGCAAACCGTGCAACCTACCAACAAGGCATTCCGCACATGCCATTGGCACATGCCAAACACACACGCTGGTAGCCTAACTTGCAAACCATGCAACCTACCAACAAGGCATTCCGCACATGCCATTGGCACATGCCAAACACACACGCTGGTAGCCTAACTTGCGAACCGTGCAACCTACCACCAAGGCATTCCGCACATGCCGTTGGCACATGCCACACACGCCACTAGCAGCTCGGCATTACCACTTACGCTCGAGGTGCAACTCGCAACGAAGGCATTCCGCACATGCCATTGGCACATGCCACATGCGTCCCTAGCAAAGCACCACTTGCACGCAAGATGCAACCAACACTCGAGACATCAACACAACCGGGGATGCTTTCTAGGGTTTTGGTTTGGCGGTCACAAGATGTGGCGTACACTATGCTCACATTAAGAAAGCGTGAAAAGGAATAAAGCGGTCAAATAAAAGAGGAAATAATGGTGAAAACGTTTTCACCCATTAACACCATGCGGTTACCACCTCCTCCCATTATTTCACCCTTTACTCTCTTCCTTCATGAGGTCAGGTGCGTTTCAAATCTCGACTTGTATAAATAGGTCTTACCTATTTCCACCGGACAATGTGTCTCGGTTAGGAGAAAAATACTACACTCTCGTAAAGGAAACTTTGCAAGCTCTCCCAAAAGCTTCCATCTCTTGCAAGCTTCCTAAGCTTTCACTTTACGATACAAGTCGAGATACTACTCTCTCCAACACCTTTCTTTGCTTCCCTCCCCAAATCAACCCTTCTCCTCCACTTTGTGACCGAAGCAAGTCTGGAACGACCATTTCTTGGTTTAGGCCGGACTTGTACAGATTGGTCTCTCGAATCTATAAAGTGCTCACGTGCAGCACATTTGTTTAGGGTTTGAAACAGTTTCTCACTCACCTACCGAATTACCGAAATCGGCAGAAACGATTTTTACCCATAAACAATTGGCGACCACAGCGGGAGGATTGATCTTTCGGTTACAATATCAAATTCTAGCTTCCATCCTCAAATTTTCACGCAAGCATGGTCGGCTATCAGGCGATCTCCACAAATATTGATCCCGCTCAAGGTCATGATAACTCCTCAATTCCTGGAAGCAACACCACCAATGAAGAGGTCCCAAGACTGGTTGACCTGATGCGTGCTCAGGAGATCCACGCCAAAAACATGGACCTAATGAAGGATGCGATTAACAAACATACTCGACTTCCTCATCAATCTAACATCGGGGCTAAGTGATTCATTTTCCCCGGAGATCAAGAGCAGGGACTAACATCCCGAATGAGCATTCTCAAATCAACGGTTTCGTCATTTGATGGAAGCCGGCGGACCAGAGGCGACCATGTTGGTAGAAAACTTATGTGAATTGTCTGCACCTCTCCAAGGACCAGCGGATAAAAACATTCTCTCGCTATCAACCGAATAGCACTAACGCATCACTAGTTCTCGCACCCACGGGGACTCCAAGGATCCTTGGAAGATCCGCCAACAATATTGTTTTCACCGACGACGACATGATGGTAGAAGACGGTCACAACCAGGCCTTGCATGTTACGGCTCTCGTCAAGAACATAGAGTTTCGAAGAGCGCTCATTGACACGGTGCATCTTCCAATGTCATCGCTCTCAAGACACTCAAAGCCGCCAAGGTGCGACCTAATGAGATCGTACGACAACCCACTACGATGACGGATTTGAAGGCAACCAAACTAGCACATACGGCTACATCAACTTGGAGCCGGCGGTAGGGCCAATCCAATCAAGCGTGAAGTTTGAAGTAATTGAAAAAGAACCAGACTACCACATGATCCTGGGAAGGCCGTGGCTGCACAATCTCAAAATCGTCCCTTCAACATACCACCAATGCCGAAACAAGATTGAACGGAGAAGTCGTTCGCATTCCCGCGTCACTGTCCCCCTATGCACCAGTCTACTGCGTAGAAGCACATGGGCCGAAGGAGGGTTCAAAAAGCGTGGTGACCAAGATTCACAGTTTTCTTCTACCAAAATGGACATCGCTCAGAGATAGCGACAAACTAGAGATACCCCGCAGAGGAGACCGTCCTTCCACCACCTCCTCGGAAGGAAGACCCGCTTGATCTCTTGCCACCGGCGTAACCGTGCCCGCACCAAGCGAGAGTACACCCTTACCGCAAGACGAAGCAAAAAGGGAAAGCTCACACATTATCACCGCGTTAGCAATTAGCAAGGGAGACCATGACCCGGTCTCTCCGCCCGAAGGAATGTCTTCACAATAACCGGGAGGAAGTTAGACGCCCTCGAAGCTACAAGATGGGACCGACTTAACCACCGACGAACTCGAAACTGTCAATATAGGGAATGAGGAATTTTCGCGACCCATTCCGATCAGTTCGACTCTACATCCTGCGGAACGCTCAAAGCTAGTCGACCCACTCAAAGAATACCAGGACGTGTTCGCATGGACTTATGAAGAAATGCCTGGCTTGGATGGAAAACTGGTCACCCACCATCTGCATGTGATACCCGGATCCAAACCAATCAAGCAGCCTCCAAGACAATTCAGACACGACGTAGAAGAACAAATCAAGGCGGAGGTCCAGAAATTACTAGCCGCTGGTTTTGTCAAACCTATTCACCATCCTACTTGGTTAGCCAATATCGTTCCCGTTAAAAAGAAGAATGGTCAGATCGAGATCTTTGTGTCGATTTCAGAGATCCGAACAAGTGCTGCCCTAAAGACGATTTCCCGCTACCTAACATCGACATGCTTTGGTAGACGCTACCCGGTGGACATGGTATGTTCTCTTTCATGGATGGATATAGCGGTTACAACCAGATAAATATGTATGAGCACGACGTAAGTAAGGCCTTTCCGAACCCCTCTTGGAAACTTCTATTACACCGTAATGCCTTTCGGCCTCAAGAATGGGGCGCCACTTACCAACGCGCCATGACTACCATCTTCCACGATATGATGCACAAGCAAGTCGAAGATTACGTAGATGATGTGGTGGTTAAATCGAAGAATCGAGCGGATCATCCAGAACGCTGCGACAAGTATTCGAAAGATGCCGCGAATACAAGTTGAAGATGAATCCTTTGAAATGCGCCTTTGGTGTCTCTTCGGGGAAATTCTTGGGATTCCAAGTAACATGGCCGCAGGAATAAAAGTTGATCCAGTCAAAACGCAAGCTGTCCTCACGATGCCGCCACCACGAACCGTGAGGGAGCTCCAGAGTTTCATGGGCAAAGTAAATTACATTCGTCGCTTCATACCGGGGCTGGCACAGCTCACCACTACTTTACTCCTCTGCTAAAAAAAGGAGCGAATTTCACATGGACTACGTCTCAGCAAAAAGCGTACCAGAAGATCCAGCAAATATTGTCCTCCCCAACCGTCGTGAAGCCTCCTATGCAAGGGAGACCACTATGTCTCTACTGGCCTTTAGCGATATCGCCATCGGAGCTCTCCTCGCGCAAGAGGACGACAAAGGAATGGAATACCCCATATACTATTTCAGTCGAACGTTGAGAGACGCCGAACTCGAATACCCCAAGGCGGAAAAGGCGTGTTTAGTTTCGATTCATTCCATCCAGTTTAGACACTACCTCCTCTCCAATAAGGTGGTGCTAGTGTCCAAATCGGACCATGTAAAGTTTGTCCTCTCGAAACCTGCCTTGATAGGGAGGCCAGCTAAGTGGCTCCTGCAGCTATCAGAGTTCGACATAACGTGCGTCTCCCCAAGGCCATAAAAGGACAGGTCATTGCAGACACATTAGTGAGCATTCCCGGAGAAAACACCGCAGAATTACGAGAAGATCTCCGGGAGACCTTCCGGATATCTTTTAGTCAAACAAGAAACATGGCTGCTATTCTTCGATGGCTCTTCCACCCCCAAACACTAATAGGAGGAGCGGGTGTTGTATTAGTATCTCCTGTTTGGAGAAATCTTCTCGTACTCTTTCAAGCTAGACTTTCCGTGCACCAATAACTCAGGTGAATACGAAGCCTTCCTCATTGGACTATCACTAGCTACACAAGCCCGGGGCCACACGTTTGGAGATAAGAGGAGATTCCAAATTACTCATCAACCAAAAACGGGATCTATGCATTGAAAGAACTAACACCGGCGCCATATGAGTGAAGCACAAAAACTACTAAATTATTTCGCCGAAGCAACCATCACACATGTCGGCCGTAGCGCAACAACAAGCATGCCGACCGCTTAGCTACACTAGCCTCAAAGCTACGATTCAAGGAACCGAGGAAACCCCGACATTAAAACGGCGAACCATAGCTTCAACATGGCTTTCACAACCCGAGAAAGCCGAAGACGATGACTCGGAGAACTCCTATCATTCAAGAACTCAACAACTCACTTTTCCAAGGGAAGGTCGACCTCAAGACTTTGCGGAATTTCTTTATGCTTCAAGGTGTCTGTATCATCGAAATCCGATGACTCTCTGTCAAGGTGTCTCGGGAAAGAGGAAGCACAACAACAACTTGAACATGTTCATACCGAAGTCTGTGGAATAACATCAGTAGTAACCCTCTACCGTCGTTTACAACGACTTGGATACTATTGGCCGGAGATGGAAACCCGATCCCGATTACTCCAAAGCGTGTCCAAATTGCCAGCGCCCCATGTCGACGAAGTCCTCAACATCAGTCCACACAGGGACTGGCGGGAGCGCCGTACTTGGTTTTCCTTCGCGATGGCATTCTTCCTACTAACAAAGAGGATGCGTCCAAGATAAGGCAGAAGTCCAAAGATTCGTGTTCCATGATGGGGTTTTATATCGCAAGAGTTTCGGGGAAGTCTACTAAGGTGTTTGAGCGGATGTAAATCCCGGTTATGTTAAGAGAAATGCACGAAGGCGAATACCAAGGGAAACAGAAACTATTCCTGCAGATACACGAGAGGTACTATCGGCCGACCATGGAAGACGACGCGGCTACCTTTGTTCGAAATGCCGAGAATGCCCGAGTCACGGAAACCTCATCCACGTGCCTCCAACACCCTTGCACGCGATAAGTAGCCCGTGGCCCTTTTATAGTTTGGGGACTCGACATCATTGGGAAGATCAACCCACCGTCCTCAAAACAAGCATGAGTACATAATAACCGCGACCGAGTACTTTACCAAGTGGGTTGAAGTTGTCCCACCGAAAGGAACCACTTTGGAGCCACAATCGCGGCATTCATCAAGGAACACATCATCTGCCGTTTTGGCGTACCTAAACACATCATCACCGACAACGGCACGCCTTTTCTAACAAGCAAGTACAAGAACCGTTTGAGAGGTACGGAATCAAACAAGTCTTCTCTACCGCCTATTATCCCTGTGGAAATGGGCAAGCCGAAAGTACCAACAAGACTTTGATCCGAATCCTCACCGGACAAAGAAGACACGACAATCCCGAGAACTGGCACGAGCAATTGCCAATGGCACTCGGGCGTACTTAACATCTCCTAGAAGCTCCACCGGCATGTCTCCTTATTCCCTCGTCTATGGTACGAGACGCGATCCTCCCATGAGAAATCAAGATCCCGTCGGCCTTAATTGCCGCAGCAAGCGGACCCCGGTGGAATGAAGCCGAATCACTCAATGCTTTAAGTGCGAAACTAGACACTCCGGACTCCGGAAGATCCCGGGCAGAGGAACATGCACAAGCATACAGAAATAGGATTTCCGCGCGTACATGACCACCATGTACAACCCGGGGTTTTCAAGGAAGGAGATCTCGGTGCTAAAAACCGCCAAACACATCCAAGAAGATGCATCGGCACCGAAGTTTTCTCCCAAATGGGAAGGGCCGTATATAATCACTAAAGCATATAACAGTGGTTACTACAAGATTATCAAAGAAGATGGGGGAAAGCTAGAGGCGGTCATCAACGGAAAGTGGCTTAAGGCGTACTACGCCTAATCATTTCCCGCAACATGCTACATCAAAAGTGTGAACGACTGAGGCACTCTCTCTCGCTTTTACTTTCTTACCAGGTTATTGAATTTCAATACAATCCAACAGATTAACGAGAATCTCTTTATTTCTTCAAAAAAAAAAAAAGAGAAAAAAACCTAAATGAAAGTTTAACGAGAGAAACATTCAAGGAAAATCATCCAACAGAGGTGCATTTCTTCTTGAGAAAGTCAACTTTGCATCTTCAAGAGGCGCTCTCTTCATAGTCAACATCTTGGAAAGCTTTTCGAGTTCTACCTCCTGTCGTCCAATCTCCTCAGCGGAAAGGCTTTCGATTGCTGCATCTTTCAACTTTTGGATCTCAGAAAGGCCTTCGACAAACCACGAAGTGTTGAACTCCTTTTCTACGCACACGTCGCGTTGGTGCTCCCAGTCGGCAATAACGTCTTCAGAAACGGTGTGACCAGTCACCTCACGCATGTTCTCGATGGAAGATAAAGCCTCTTCCATACGCTTAACCAGCGCAAATCGACTAGTGACCTTCTTGGTTGTGGCCATATATCTGTACTTCTCCCAGATTCTGGTGTACGACGCCTCATACTTAGCCAGCACCGTGCCAAGCCAATGGTCCACACCATACCGAAATCCAAGTCAGCGCCCATTCCAAGACGATCCAGCGCCTACCAGACGCGTTTCCCGGATGCGCTTACCTGACGCGCTTGCCAGACGCGCATGCCAGCGCTTGCCAGACGCGCTTACCAGGCACACATGCCGCACGCGCATGCCAGCCGCGGTACCACACTTTGTGCTAACAGTTTGCATCCTTCCAGCACCATCCTCACCCTTCGAAAACAGCGTCATAGCTCCAAAGACTTCGTGATCAAAACCGTGTCATCTCGCACGATACACTTACGATCACGTAACCGCAGAGCCACTTCCTCCACCCCAACGGTTCTTCAAGCATGGAAGCTCCAACCGTCACCAGAGACGCTACTCCACCATCGGGGCAAGATCTTTGGAAGATCCGGAAGAAGCCGACCTCCTTTTAGCACCGTTGATTTGATGAAAAGACAAAAGATACTTGACAGGACGCGTTTATAGAGGAAGAGGCTCGCGTTGCTCTTGAACACCAGTAGAAGGGGATAAGCGATCCAATTTCGTTACACGTGAAGATCAGGAAAGACTTCTCCAAAATCGAAAGCAAAGGAAATCAACAACTCTCCTGAGTTCACGGAGACCCTTCTTCCATTAGGACCCGCATAATGGGAACTTCGCCCACAAAGTCGTACAGTCTATGATGAAACAGTTATGTGAGATTCTATATTTCTCCGAGGCGTGGCGTCAAGGCATATTTGCACCCCTCAACCGCACTACATCAGGAAAGCAGGCATTTCCAGCCAGGGAAGCCGTTCCCAAACCCCAACCTCTCTTAGAAAGCACGATCGACAGATGTAACTGAGGACTCCTAACCTCTGTTCTCTTGAGGGATGTCGAGTTTGACAGAACGTGACGCGGCCTCCGACTTCAAAATGGTAGCCGGCAAGGCTCTGAGAGTTGCAAGATGTCGTTTCAACGTTATCTCCATAAGTAACTACGCATAAACGTTCTCCAGCAGCGGCTTCGCTTCAACGTTCGCTTCAACGCCACTCCTTCCTGCAAAGGGTCATGCCGCCACACTCCCCATATCAAGGAACATAGCCACAGCCAGCCAATCTTCGTAGTCATGGACACCTTTTAATCCATCTCGCCAAAACTCGTAATCATGGGAGTTTGCTCGCTTACGCATCCGGCCAATCCTTTTACTTCCACGGAAGCCCATAGAATATCGGCTAACCTACTTTGTTACCACGACAATGTAGTTTCTCCCGATTACATCTCCTACCAAGAATTGTTGCCCTCATTCGTTGATACCAGCCAGAGCTTCACCGCGGCACAATTACTACAAAGATGGAAACACGTAAACCATACTTGAGAACGAAGATATACACGGATCCCTTCACTTTGTCAAAGCTACGAAGAACAGTCCACCAAAAATCCATTACCCACAACAAGGTCCTCTACTCTTCAAGGGTGCGGCGCAAGAACATCATCACCTCTCTGTCTAGAAGACTCCTTCAACACTTTACGAGGCCGCGGAGGATCCCGAGCCTGCACTATCCGAATATGTCATCATGTAATTCGGGACGAGCATCCCAGGTGTCACATCCAAGAGTACGGAAGGTTACATTCACGTATTCATCCATTCCATCATATCAAACCGAAGTATGACCGTGGACTTCTCGCCGCATCCCATTTCGTAAGATAGCGCCCTAAATCGGCGTCCTCCAAGTCGCAGCGAGTCAACAAGGACGGATTCGAAGGAAGGGGAACGACTAGGTCATCCTCGTCGATAACAGTGACGCATGCTCCAACAGGATATCTCTGCACAAAAGGAAAATTTTCCATTTATACAACAAGCGGCGGTAAAGCGTACGACAGTCCGCCAAAGAAGAAGAAAACATACCGAGAGAAATTCAACAAGAAGAACCTTTTCTCAAACGAGGGAGATGATGCGGTTGTGTTGGGTTTGAATACTGTAACCTTTAAAAAGGAAAGGAAGCAATGAGGGACATAACGCTTCTGCATTTTTGGCATGAACGATGCCCTAATCGAAGCCGTAGCGTGAAGGAAACGCAAAATAAGGAAACTTTGCTATCTCGTAGAAACACCTACTCCCTCCTTGTTCACACCGATCCCATCAAGTCACGTCGGCAAGCACGCACGCACTGCTTCCCTACCTTGCGCCGGTCCCACCAGCTAGCACGCTCAGTTTCCCAACTCACGCCAACTTCCCAACGTCGCCCAAGCTGCACCGGCCCCACCAATTGCACCGACTTCCTAATGGCCGCCCAAGTCACGCTTGCAAGCACGCACATCTTCCACACCTTGCGCCGGTCCCACCAGCTAGCACACTCAGTTTCCCAACTCACGCCAACTTCCCAACGTCGCCCAAGCTGCACCGGCCCCACCAATTGTGCCGGCCTCCCGATTTGTGCAAAACTCCCGTGAGGCAAGGATTCCAAATCCTATTTATAAAAGGTCGACAAGCCCTCAATTCTCTTTACGGTTTTTTGTTGATAGTACATTACCATCTTATGCTTACCTCGCAACAAAGCCCCTGTTCCGAGCTAAGCAGGGGACTTAATGTTGATGGTGGTTTTTAAACAAGGGGTAAAATCGTAAAACCCCATGACCTAGTGTTACCCGCAACACGTTAACTAAGAGCATTTAACTCAGGTGTAAACAATAAATAGGGGTATTTTTTCAAAATACCAGATTAGGGTTTTCAACACAGAACCCTAATTCCAAAACCAAGCCGCATACTGTGATGTGACTCAATAATGTTGTAGTAATAAGGGTTGTCGTTCACTCGGACTTGACGAGATTGATTTTATGAATTAATAAAATAAAATAAAATATATACAAATATTGCCACAAGATGAAGAGAGTTATTTGGGACTCAAGGATTCCACCAATTCTTACATTCATGCGGTTCATCTATTAATTAGGACAATTAAGGCTCATAAAGTAACAAACATCGACTCTAATTCTTTGCCAAGGTAGATTTTATAAAGAATTATATGTAACTCACAAGCATGGCGCATCTAAAGTACCTAAGACTAAGCATGCGACATCTAACGAATTCACAAATAATCAATAAAAATCATAAATCAATTATAATAGTGCAAATAGTCATAAAGGAATTAAATAGAATTACCACATGTGTGCAAAACAGCCTTCCTCCATCGTCCCGGTGATGGGTTCTAGCTCATCATGGTGTAAACACGTTCAAAAATCATTATTAATGCTCAAAAATGGTTTACAAATGATGAACAAGGGGAAAAGATGAAAAGCCTGATTTATAACATTTTAATTGTTACAAACGGATTTATTCTGAGAACGATACATTTAAAGTGTTGATGTTCTTTGTTGATTTAAGTCTCGCCCCAAAACTACGACCCACAAATGCGAGTCTTAAACACCGTTGAAGAACGACTGCATTCGGGCTGTCTCATTCTTCGTGTTCTTCACTCATGCAAAGCAGCCAGAAAACAATTCTCTCGCAACTTCGATTTTTTTGCTCTTATCGTGTTCTAAAAACTCCCAAACTCTCCGTCCCCCTTGCCTTCGACCCCAGCAACCTATTTATACCTTTTTGGACCAAGAATCACTCCTCATTAATCCAAGATATCCTCCCATCACTCGGCAGAAAAGATATTATTCTCGTGAAATATTCTTTCTTTTTTTTGTAGCAAAGACGCGTCTCAGTATCAATACAACCTTCCTTATTCGGCTATTTCACGCTCCTTGGCTGACTGGCTCTATCCAAACACGAGCGTAAATCGTGTAATCCCGTGAATATCCCTTTCCATCGCATGTGTGCCCTGATTTCTTCTCTAGGATTATCCAGCCAAAACTAATCGAACAAAAGGCCTATACCAGCCCTGTTATGCTCCAACAAAGCTTCCCAACCAATTTCAGCCATTGAATCTCCCTATAACACGTCCAAAAATCCAAACAAAAATCTGCCAGTGATGTGAATATTTTCCCGCCAAAACCAAATTTGAAATGGAGAGGATGAAGTGCCCCGATCCAAAACATGGGCGCCTTTATCAGCTTGGGGTGCCTGGGGTGCCCTTATCCAAATTGAGGGTGCCTTTATCACTTTTCCCCCGGGGGTCCAAATAATACTTTTTGAGCAACTTTTTCCGCACAAGTGTATTTCTCCAAAAACACCTACACACACATAAAAACACCAAAATTAGTACAGAAATCGAGACCAACAATAGAGACAATGAGGACAATTCAGACACAAAAATGTGTCTATCATACTGCGCACCATGGCAACAAAATACCAGATTAGGGTTTTCAACGCAGAACCCTAATTCCAAAACCAAGCCGCATACTGCGCACCATGGCAACAATGCCAAACCAAGCCGCATACTGCGCACCATGGCAACAATTCCAAACCAAGCCGCATATCTTTGCGCACCATGGCAACAATGCCAAACCAAGCCGCATACATCGCGCACCATGGCAACAATGCCAAACCAAGCCGCATATCGCGCACCATGGCAACAATGCCAAACCAAGCCCACATACGCGCACCATGGCAACAATGCCAAACCAAGCCGCATATCGCGCACCATGGCAACAATGCCAAACCAAGCCGCATCTCGCGCACCATGGAAACAATGCCAAACCAAGCCGCACCCTCGCGCACCATGGCAACAATGCCAAACCAAGCCGCACCCTGCGCACCATGGCAACAATGCCAAACCAAAAGCCGCACCCTGCGCACCATGGCAACAATGCCAAACCAAGCCGCACCAACGCACCATGGCAATGGCCATATTTCCACTTCCGCTATGCCTTTGGCCCACGCCAAATATAGCGCCCTAGGCTTGCAAGACTTGCAACTAGGTCAACATGGCCGTACGTGCCATTGGCACATGCCAACACGTATCGCAGGCCATATTTCCAAGCCGCTATGCCTTTGGCCCACGCCAAATATAGCGCCCTAGGCTTGCAAGACTTGCAACTAGGTCAACATGGCCGTACGTGCCATTGGCACATGCCAACACGTATCGCTTGCAAGACTTGGGACATATTTCCAAGCCGCTATGCCTTTGGCCCACGCCAAATATAGCGCCCTAGGATTGCAAGACTTGCAACTAGGTCAACATGGCCGTACGTGCCATTGGCACATGCCAACACGTATCTTTGGTCCAGCCATATTTCCAAGCCGCTATGCCTTTGACCCACGCCAAATATAGCGCCCTAGGCTTGCAAGACTTGCAACTAGGTCAACATGGCCGTACATGTCATTGGCACATGCCAAACACACATGTTGGTAGCCTAACTTGCAAACCGTGCAACCTACCAACAAGGCATTCCGCACATGCCATTGGCACATGCCAAACACACACGCTGGTAGCCTAACTTGCAAACCGTGCAACCTACCAACAAGGCATTCCGCACATGCCATTGGCACATGCCAAACACACACGCTGGTAGCCTAACTTGCGAACCGTGCAACCTACCACCAAGGCATTCCGCACATGCCGTTGGTACATGCCACTCACGCCACTAGCAGCTCTGGCATTACCACTTACGCTCGAGGTGCAACTTGCAACGAAGGCATTCCGCACATGCCATTTGCACATGCCACATGTGTCCCTAGCAGCACCACTTGCACGCAAGATGCAACCAACACTCGAGACATCAAAGCACAAACCGGGGATGCTTTCTAGGGTTTTGGTTTGGCGGTCACAAGAGATGCAGCGTACACTACGCTCACATTAAGAAAGCGTGAAAAGGAATAAAGCGGTCAAATAAAAGAGGAAATAATGGTGAAAACGTTTTCACCCATTAACACCATGCGGTTACAACCTCCTCCCATTATTTCACCCTTTACTCTCTTCCTTCATGAGGTCGTGGTACGTTTCAAATCTCGACTTGTATAAATAGGTGTTACCTATTTCCACCCAGGATAAATGTGTCTCGGTCAAAGAGAAAAAATACTACACTCTCGTAAAGGCAACTTTGCAAGCTCTCCCAAAGCTTCCATCTCTTGCAAGCTTCCTAAGCTTTCACTTTCTGATACAAGTCGAGATACTACTCTCCTCAACACCTTTCTTTGCTTCCCTCCCCAAATCAACCCTTCTCCTCCACTTTGTGACCGAAGCAAGTCTGGAACGGCCATTTCTTGGTTTAGGCCGGACTTGTACAGATTAGTCTCTCGAATCTATAAAGTTCTCACGTGCAGCACATTTGTTTAGGGTTTGAACCAGTTTCTCACTCACCTACCGAATTTACCGAAATCGGCAGAAACGATTTTTACCCATAAACAACAGTCCAAGTCTGTTGTACTCTAAGTAGTCCAAGTTTGTTGTAATCCGAGTCGTATGTATTCTCAGTTATTGTACCAAGTACTGTAACTTCCCTATAAACTTGTTCTATCAGTTAGATTAGGTTTTGAATCCTTCTTCTGTAAACTTATATAAATACTCAATGAAAGAAATCGTCTACACAGTTGTGAGACATTAAAATCCATATCTTAGAATCTTTGATGGTATCAGATTGATCCATCCTAGGACCTTTCTTTTTCACTTTCTTCCGCTTATTCAAACCTCTGTTTCTCAAAATGGTGGAATCTAATCCATCCTCTGCTGATCAAACTCCTCCTTCCAGCCCAAATCATCTCAACACGGAAACTCAACCCAATCCATCTTCAGGAAATCTTCGTACCCTAGATCCCTACGTTATTCACCCCAGTGATAATCCGGCCACAGTTCTCTTCTCTCCTTTATTGCAGGGAGATAATTAAGGCTCCTGGGTTCGAGGGATTACTAAAGCCCTAAATGCCAAAGGAAAGCTTGGGTTTGTTGATGGGTCTCTCCCTCCTCTAAAAGATGAATTGCAGTATCAATGCTGGAAGAGATGTGACGATCTTGTCGGAAGCTGGCTCATGAATTCCTGCCAACCAGACATCAGGGCTAGCTGCTTATATGCTCCTTCTTCTCACGCAATATGGAAGGACCTTCAAATAAGATTTTGCATATCTAATGCACCTATTCTGTTTCATCTCAAATCTGCTATAGCTGCTATTAGGCAAGAATAAAAATTTGTTTCTTTGTATTACATGAAAATAAAAACGTTATGGGACTAATACGATTCTCTGGTGGCTGCCACCGAAGTTTGTATTTGCGGTGCTGGCAAGTCTCTTCTTGAACGACTCGAGCGTGACAGAGCTATGGAGTTTCTCCGGGGCTTACATGACCGTTTCTCCAATCTCCGGAGTCAGATCCTATTGATGGATCCCTTTCCCACTGCTCTGCGCATATTCAACATGGTGCAGCAAGAAGAAGAACAACAGCATATAACTGCCAGTCCACTTCCTAACATTGAGTCTGCTGCTTTTAATGTCAATCGTCAAGCTCCACCAGCTGCTCGTGCATCTACCATCCATAACAAGCGACCTAGACCACACTGTGATTACTGCAACCGTCACGGTCATGTACGTGAAAAATGCTACCGCTTACATGGCTTTCCGTCATCCTCCGCACCACCTGCAGTTGCTGCAAACACTACTGCCGTTTCCCAGGAATCTCACTTTGCTCAGCAGCCTGTTGTTCTGGCGTTTTCAGCTGACCAGTACTCGCGCCTTCTTGCTTTGATCAATCCACCATCTGAATATGTGCCAATGGAACCGCGTGTTAACTTTGCAGGTAAATTATTCAACACTTCTTTTTTTGAACCATGGTTTGTCGATAGTGGTGCTACTCACCATATTTGTAATTCCTTATCGTATTTCACTTCTTATTCACCTGTTACTTCCTTAATTCAAATGCAACTTCCTGATGGTACATATTCAACCGTCAAACATATTGGTGAAGTAGTTTTCTCACCAACTCTAAAGTTATCAAATGTTCATCATATTACGAACTTCAAATTTAATCTCCTATCTGTAAGTCAGTTGACTCGAGCATTGAATTGTGTTGTACTTTTAACTCACAATTCTTTTATCTTTCAGGACCTGTCCACGAACAAATTGATTGGTCAAGGTGAACTTCATGAGGGACTATATCATCTCCGAGTCTCTACATCACCAGCAGCATCGCACAAAGTTTTTTTCAATAAAACGTCATTCGACATTTGGCACTATCGTCTTGGCCATCCTAGTTTAGAACGTTTTAAATTTTTATGTAATTCGCATGACTATATTAAGTCTAATTTTTCAATTTCCTGCGATGTATGCCCGATGGCTAAACAGACTCGTTTATCATTTAATAAAAATAGCATTTCTTCTACAAGATGTTTTGAACTCATACACTGTGACATATGGGGTCCTTTTTTCACTCCATCTCTCACTGGTGCAAAGTATTTTCTTACCATTGTTGACGATTTTTCTCGCTGTACTTGGGTGTATCTTATGCACACCAAGGGAGAAACTTGCAAGTTTATCAAGTTTTTTTCCCGTCATGTTATTACTCAATACTCTCAGCAACTACATACAATCTCTACAGGTAATTCTCTACCTTATTTACCAGTATTACAGCGTATTCAATCCGATAATGGGTCTGAATTCTTGTCTACTGAATTTCAGTCTTGGATTAATGATAGTGGAATCCATCATCAACGCAGCTGTGTTCATACTCCACAGTAAAATGGCATAGTCGAACGCAAACATCGACATTTGCTATCTGTGGCACGAGCTCTTCGTTTTCAAGCTAATTTGCCAATATCCTACTGGGGTGAATGCATTCTTACAGCAGCATATCTTATTAATAAGATGCCAACTCCGGTTCTTTCCAAACGATCTCCTCATGAGGTACTGTTAGGTACTTCTCCTAATTATCGTAATCTTCGAGTTTTTGGTTGTCTCTGCTATGCTCGAAATACTAACATTCGAAACAAATTTGATCCCCGTGCTAAACCGGGTGTGTTTCTTGGCTACCCATATAATCATAAAGGTTTCATCATACTGGATTTGGATACAAAATCCACATTTATTTCTCGCGATGTTGTCTTTCATGAGCATGTCTTTCCTTTTAAGGATGCTCACATTTCCACTTCTGATTTTTTTAAACCAGCGTCTTCAGAGGACTTTTATTTTGATGATCCTCCTATTTGCTCTTCGCAGTTCGCAACAGTCACGCCTGTTGCTTCCTTACCAGCAGCTGACCATCCGCCACATTCTCCACCTATTAGCTCTTCTCAATCCACACGGCCTGTATTGTTAGATGTTGTTGCTACATATCCACATTCTACACCTGAATCTAGTACTGCATCCTCTTTGCCCTTGTCTCCTGGCAATTCCAGTACTGTTCCTTCTCTACTTTCTACTGATCCTGCGCCTGATGCTCCTTTGCGCAGATCAACTCGAGAACATCACCGGCCAAACCACTTGAAAGATTATATATGCTCGGCCAAACAGTGTACATCTCAATCTCCATATCCTCTTACCAACTTTATTTCATTTGATCAATTTACTCCACAACATCGTGCATTCCTTTCATCTGTCATCACTAATGATGAACCTCGTACATTTACGGAGGCTATTAAAAATCCAGTTTGGAAAGATGCCATCGTAAATGAGCATACTGCACTTCAGACAACAATACTTTCACTATGAATAGGGAGGTAGCAGCATTCCCTATTCGTGGAAGCAACTTCTAGCTAGCAAGGCATATGTATTGTTTGAGAACTAAATTTAATAAAAAGTCTACTGAACGCACATTGTTGGCGATGGAAACTTTGAAATGTTGGAGGAAACCACCCCAGATATAGATCTATGGAATTCCTCTGTCTCAATAGGGAAACAAAAACCGAATGAAATCTTAAAACTTTCTTTAGTTTTTCTTGTTTTGAATGTGATGTACAAATGTCGTGTATAGTCTGAACTCTAGGGACATACATCCATCGAATAGTGGTGAATAGTGGTATAGAACAGTGATTAGTTTAGTCATGCTTTGAATGGGGAGAGTAATTAGGTTAGTCATGTAACTAGCTACCATGATGAAAAATCTTTAAATCTTAATAATTATTTTATTGGTAATTAAATTAGTAATTTATATATTTTTCTAATGTTTTCAGCAGTCTATGAAATAACTTATCATATTAATATCAAAAAGAGCGAGCTTCAAGCATCAATCACACAACAACCTTTATTGTTACATGTTACAATAGAATGATGCAACTAAGGATAGGGATACAAAGAAGAAGATGAGTGGTGTACTTGTTTTGAAGGTGATGTACAAATGTATTTATAAGGCGTTTACAAAGAAGAGATGAATGGAATCCAGATGATCATATAAGACCTTGTTGGTAATTATCCATGCCTCATCTCTTTTACGGATCCAAAGAAGAGATGAATTTGTAAGGCGTTGGTTTTCTTGTTTTGAAGGTGATGTACAACTGTATTTGTTCGTATAGTCTATCAACTCTAGAGAGAGACAGAGACAGAGCTGAACAATGTTGTAGTTTAGTCATGACTTAAGAGGGTGAGGGTAGATTAGGTTTTCCATGTACATGTAATTAGCTAGGACGGTGTGATCCTTCTTTGATATTTCACAGGAGAAATCTTAAAATAGCTTGGCATGGATCAGAAGATTCAGAACTACTCGAAATAGCTGCTTCTTTTCTTCAAGAACTGTTTTCTCCATCCAGGGAAACAATTCGCTCGAGTTATATTAGTTTGAGAGGATGATATTCTTCTCTCAAAAAATAATTATCTTACCCGTGAAAACTCTCATGTGACTTGGGTGTGTACGCACAAGTGAACCTGGCTTGGTAGGGAGGGATGGAAAACATCAGCACCAAAGATAATGGTTGGCCGGTCACTGACAAGATAACGCATACGCCTTGAAAATGCATCGACCAGCAAAGATAATGGTTGGCCGGTCACTGACAACCTTCACATTATCTTAAGGGCTACATTTTCCACATATTGTTTGCTCACCTGGGAAAACATGCTTTTTAACCTTTGTTGCTTGTTAGGCAACGCTCAGGGAAACAAATCACCATAGAGTGAACCATGTATACTAGACCTAAGCCCGTACGGCCATAACCCATAAGTTGTAGGACCGAAATTCTTTTTTTTTTTTCCTGTTTTATTCCTCCGACGAAATCCTTCAGTTTTATAAGTCCCCAGTCCCCGTAATAACACTCACGGAAAAACAAACAAGATACATGTACAAGAAGAAGCTCATCATGGTGCATTAAACTTTATAGATGTTTCCCGTATCAAGCCTACAAAAAGAGATTCAGGAAGAAATTTTTGTCAAGTTACCAGTGTATTCCATTGGAATTTCTAGGTGTGTGTGTAAGGTATGGTGTTCTCAGCTTTCTAACCCTAAATTTACTAGGCTGCACCTCAATCATACTATTAACCCTAGTTTCATAGTACACAAAATTGATTCATGGAGATCTATGATTTACTCGGTGGATGATGGTTCGATTAATTCATCAGGGGCATCCGGAAAATCGCCCAAAGTTTTATATTCTAAAGATGTTAAGAGGGATTTTCCGTTTGCTTATAACAAACAACTTAGATATAGTTATCTGGAAATTGTAGGTTCATGTAATGACTTCTTTTGTTTTAGTATCTCTTATAGTAGGTTTTGGGGTGACAATGAAAACACAATTTGTGTATTGAACCCATCAACAGGAGAATATAAAGCGATACCTCCAGCAGAATTATTAAATCATAAGACTGATCAGATTGGATTTGGTTATGATAGTAACATTCGCGATTACCAGGTGGTAAAGGTAAGAGATTGTAAGATACATCGATTCGGTTCAGTTGATGTCTATACATTAAGATCAAATTCATGGAGAAGTGTTCAACAACAAAAGTCTTACGTGTTTCCTTGTGGAGAAAGAGGTTCTGGTTTTCTTTTTAATGGAGCTCTTCACTGGACAGGTTTTAGAAAAACCCTCAACCGAGTTATTGTCTACTTTGATATTAACAATGGGAAACTTGCGGATCTTCCATTTCCAGAACTAGATTTTCCATTAATGAAGATTGAAAGAGAACAATCAGGTGCCCTGTACGAAAACCTTGATACAAGTGTGGGAGTATTAGGAGGTCGCCTTTGTTTAGCTATTGATGTCGGCAAGTCCCGCACTGATATATGGGTAATGCAGGATTATGGAGTGAATGCCTCTTGGACTAAACTATTCAGTACTCTTATCTATTGTTCTTTCATGCGTCCAAGTTTGCATCTTGACAATGGTGAGATTTTGATGGATACAAAAGTTGGTTTAGTAATGTTTGACAAAAAGTATGAAAGGTGGAGAGATCTAAAAGTTAATACTGAAAGTGTACATGCACTGTTATTATGGGATTCCACCGTTGCGGAATGAACTGCATAACAATGTGGCTACTTACAGTAATTAGTTTCACTTAATTCAGGTAAGAATCCTATTTTATGCACATTTATCTTTATCGTTCGTCAGTGCAGTGTATGTTTTTTATATCTGAATGTCTAATTATTAGTTCCTGGCTGAAATGCAACTGCTGGATGCATTCACTCAAGTTTTACTCTTCTTAAAACTTCTTACTCTTGAGATGGTCACTTAAACACTTTCAAGTTCTCGGGGCTTGGCAGGAGGATGGGGCTTGGAAATTGTTGGAATTTTACTTTCATACTTGTTTCTTCGGGCTCCACTTTAGTAATCTTATGACTACTCGCTTTAGATTTAATAAACTGAAATTTGAGTAGTTTAAATCCAATCCTCCAAACACAGTAGAAGTATACAACTCACTTTTCAAGTTTTCATTGTTACGTGCCATTACAGGCGGAACCAGACAAGGGTGCATGCCAATACCCACCTATGTTTGTACTTTTATTCATAATTTTGAATTGTTAGTACCAAATAGAATTCATTGAGGCTTAAATAGTTAACGTCTACATATCCAAAAAAAATTGCAGAAGATCAATTAGTTGTGGTACATCTTGTTATACATGTTTGGTAGATTTACTTTATTTTCTCGAACCACGGGTATATAACATTTCAACACTAACTAATTCAAAATCCCAGTTCATTCAAGCCAATTAGTTGTAACTGATTACTGATCAGAAGTGTTGGTGATGAATAAAAAACAGCCATGGCATGACGATAAGATCATATTTGGAGTTGATATCGGTGTATAAAGTGGATTTCGGGGGCAAAGTTCCGTTTAAGGAGGGTGGAATGATAAGACCACGTCTTATCGGTCATGTCAACATTGTTGACCCAATACGACACTGGAGCATATGTGGTCTTGTTGGTCCATTATATGAGTCAAGCCTATCCAAGTTATGGAAACCACCTTGGCTAGCCATTACGAAGCGCGACAACAACAAGTTTTATAGTTTAGTATTTAGTTTTTTAATTTATTAAGATTTTTTATTATTAAAATTAGGTATTTTATTAGAATTAGAATTTATATTAAAAGGAATCTTTTTAGGGTTTTTTTTTTATTTTCCAAGTAATGTAGCATATAAATAGGCCTTTTCCATTCATTAACAATTAATCAGAAAATTATTAAGTAAATTGTTACTGTTTGGTTTATTGGTTCTTCGAATCATGACCTTTTGAGCTTGAGATGCTGGCCATGAATAAGAAACAAATCGTTTCTTATCACATGAATAAATAGAATCCCCCTAATTACTCTACGAATTTAATTAGTACCAAGAAGTTCCAATACTTCCTAGTTCCTAAGAGCAACCACGGTGGACGATCAAACCTATAATTATGGTCGAGCGACGAGACACAGCGGGACGGAGTAAAGATTAAAATCTGGACCAAGACCAAATTCCAGACTATATTTGGTCGGCGACCAAGACCAAAACTATATATAGTCGAGCGGACGTATAATGTTCGTTTGTCACCGGGCGTGCATATAAAGTACGCTTCACATGAAGCGGTTGTAAAGTTCACGCCCCACAGTGAGGAGAAGTTATAAAGTCCGCCTATTAATATAACTCAATATATTAAACCACACACACTTGTGGCACATGTGGTGAATCAACACCAGGCCAAGATATAAAGTCCGCCTCAACACCAGGCCAACATATAAAGTCCGCCTCATTTGGGGCGGACATATAATCAACGTTGACCAAATTTTGGTCATTTTCCATTATTCTCCACCACAGACTAAACCCAAATTTTAGTCTTTTTTTTTTTTGGTTTTTAGTCTTTGGTTTTACTCGTACCGCTGCAGTTACTCTAAGGACTTAAGAGGCTTAGAGTAGTTTCACTATACCACAGCCTTGGTAGTAGCTTTGATATGATGGTCTATTGAGTTCTAAAACTGTACTCAATAGTCAATATACATAAGTTGTTGCACCAATTTGTTTCCCAAAAGTGAGGAGACGAGCATATAATGTGTGCATGTTCATCTCATTAGTGGTGGTGCTTAATGATGTCACAGTGGGATCATAAACAACATGCCCTGATGTTGCAAGTGAGTCAAACAAAGTTCTAGCTTTATTAAAATAAAACTTGCATTGTGGAGTAACCTTCGCTAAGACTATTGTTGATGGTGGTTTTTAAACAAGGGTAAAATCGTAAAACCCCATGACCTAGTGTTACCCGCAACACATTAACTAAGAGCATTTAACTCGGTGTAAATAATTAATAGGGGTATTTTTCAAAAATGCATTAGGTTTTCGACACAAACCCTAATTCCAAAACCTAGCCGCACATCTAGCACCATGGCAACAATGCCACATCAAGACGCACACTGCGCACCATGGCAACAATGCCAAACCAAGCCGCACATTGCGCACCATGGCAACAATGCCAAACCAAGCCGCACACTGCGCACCATGGCAACAATGCCAAACCAAGCCGCACACTGCGCACCAGGGCAACAATGCCAACCAAGCCGCACACTGCGCACCACGGCAACAATGCCAAACCAAGCCGCACACATGCGCACCATGGCAACAATGCCAAAACCAAGCCGCACACTGCGCACCATGGCAGCGACGCCAAAACCAAACTACATATCGCACTCATTGGAAACCATGCCAAACTAAGCCGCTATGCCATTGGCACATGCCAAATATAGCGCCCTAGGCTTACAAAACGTGCAACCAGGTCAACATGGCCGTACGTGCCATTGGCACATCCCAACACGTACCACAAGCCATATTTCCAAGCCGCTATGCCATTGGCACATGCCAAATATAGCGCCCTAGGCTTACAAACCATGCAACCTAGGCCAAGTTGGCCACGCATGCCATTGGCACATGCCAACATGCTCGCTGGTAGCTTTTCTTACCAAGGCCACGGCCCTAACGGCCACGCATGCCATTGGCACATGCCAACATGCTCCCTGGTAGCTTTTCCTACCAAGGCCACAGCCCTAACGGCCACGCATGCCATTGGCACATGCCAACATGCTCATTTGGTAGCTTTTCCTACCAAGGCCACGGCCCTAACGGCCACGGATGCCATTGGCACATGCCAACATGCTCATTTGGTAGCTTTTCCTACCAAGGCCACGGCCCTAACTACCACGCATGCCATTGGCACATGCATACATGTTATTTGGTAGCTTTTCACACCAAGGCCACGGCCCTAACGGCCACTCATGCAATTGGCACATGCCAACATGCTCATTTGGTAGCTTTTCCTACCAAGGCCACGGCCGCAGCGGCCACGCATGCCATTGGCACATGCCAACATGCTCACTGGTAGCTTTTCCTACCAAAACCACGGCCCTAATGGCCACGCATGCCATTGGAACATGCCAACATGCTCGCTGGTAGCTTTTCCTACCAAGGCCACGGCCCTAACGGCCACGCATGCCATTGGCACATGCCAACATGCTCGCTGGTAGCTTTTCCTACCAAGGCCACGGCCCTAACGGCCACGCATGTTATTGGCACATGCCAACACGCACGCTGGTAGCCTTCATCACCTAGCCATGCCCCTTAAATGCACGCTGGTAGCCTAACTCGCAAACCATGCAACCTACCACCAAGGCATTCCGCACATGCCATTGGCACATGCCACGCACGCCACTAGCAGCTCTGGCATTGCCACTTGCACTCAAGGTGCAACCAACACTCGAGATATCAACACAAACTGGGGGATGCTTTCCAGGGTTGTGGTTTGGCGGTCATGCCTTGCGGCGTACACTACGCTCACATTAAGAAAGCGTGAAAAGGAATAAAGCGGTCAAATAAATGAGGAAATAATGGTAAAAACGTTTCACCCATTAACACCATGCGGTTACCACCTCCTCCCATTAATTCACCCTTTACTCTCTTCCTTTATGAGGCCAGGGTACGTTTCAATCTCGACTTGTATAAATAGGTCTTACCTATTTCCACCGGACAACAAGTCTCTCGTCAGAGAAAAATACTACACTCTTAAAAGGCAACTTTGCAAGCTCTCCAAAAAGCTTTCGCCTCTTGCAAGCTTCCGAAGATTTTACTTTCCGATACAAGTCTAGACACTACTCTCCTGCACTATTCTCGGTCTCAACACCTTTCTTTGCTTCCTCCCCAAATCAACCCTTCTCCTCCACTTTGTGACCGAAGAAAGTCCGGAACGGCCATTTCTTGGTTTAGGCCGGGCTTGTGCAGATTGATCTCTCGAATCTATAAAGTGCTCACGTGCAGCACATTTGTTTAGGGTTTGAACCAGTTTCTCACTCACCTACCGAATTTACCGAAATCGGCGTAAAAACGATTTTTACCCATAAACAATTGGCGACCACAATGGGAGGATTGATCTATCGGCTACAATGTCGACTGTCGATCTCGTTCTTCGACCCAGATGTCAAGATGGTAGGGGACTTGCCGAAGATGCTACCACTCGATCCGACTCAACTACTGACGACCCGGTTGCCGATTTGCAAAAACTACACGAGAAAACCGGGGACTCGTTGAAGATGCTACCAACGATTGAGGACTTGCGACTCGGTCCGACTCAACTACCAGACAACCCGGTTATCGAGTTGTTAAAACTACACCGTAAAACCTGGGACTCGTCAAGACGCTACCAAAGAATTATGGACTAATCGGCGATGCTGCCGGCAAAGAAGCTTCTTGCTACCAAACAAAAGCCGCCTTTTACTTGGAGAGAGGCGTGTTTGCAAGTGAGTAAATTTAGATTGGGAAAGATATACGATCTCGTTTTTAGGTTCTTAATAAAACCGCCATACTATTGCGTCTTGTGCCTATTGCTAGCACACACTTTCATAAAAGCAATATTCCTTTACCAAAACATAATCAGAGTTATATTATCAAAACCATTCATCCCAGAAATAATCCAATATCCACAAAAGCTAACATTTATCTATCAACCCAAGAAATCCAGGAAGACAAAAACCATAAACCAGGCGCTTTGTTTGCCTTACAAAAAAAAAAGTTCACCTACCCGTACATACCTACTTTGCACAATAACAATTACCTGTCACTATTAGCAGACGTTACTACAGTGACATTTGAAGAATTATTTATGATAAAGTATTTCCACAAGTTTATGAAAGGCATAACTATGGCTACAGTTTACACCAGCACAAGAAAACAATAAAACAAATTGAAAGAGAAACGCTGGAGTACATAGCTGGGATATGCTTGCCCACTTTGTCACTACCGCTAACACCATGACGTGATAACAAAGATACGAGGTAAAAAGGGGAGCCAACCCATTTCATAAGCATAAAACTTTTTGAATTTGAATAAGGAAAGGATTTCCTGTTTGAGCTACGTATGGAAGAGGCAACTGGGCCCGCAGGAACAAGTCCAAGCCACGCCAAGCCAACACCGTGCCAAGCCAATGGTCCACACCATACCGAAATCCAAGCCAGCGTCCACACCAAGTCAGCACCCATTTCAAGACGATCCAGGCGCCTACCAGACGCGTTTCGGGATGCGCTTACCGACGCGCTGGCCGCGACGCGCACGCCGGCGCTTGCCAGAGCGCTTTCCAAGTGCTTGCCGACGCGCTTTCAGACGTGCTTACTGTGCACACATGCCGCACACGCATGCCACCGCAGCACCACACTTTGTGCTAATAGTTTGCATCCTTCCGGCGCTAACATCTTGCGCCCTTCCAAAGACCATCCTCGCCCTTCGAAACAGCGCCATGGCTCCAAAGACTTCGTGATCAAAACCATGTCATCTCTCGCACGATACACTTACGATCACGTAACCAGAGCCACTTCCGCCACCCCAACGGTTCTTCAAGCATGAAAGCTCCAACCGTCACGCAGATACGCTACTCCACCATCAGGGCAAGATACTGGAAGATCCGGAAGAAGCCGACCTCCTTTTAGCATTGTTGATTCGATGAAAAGACGAAAGATACTTCAGCAGGACGCGCGTTATAGATAAAGAGGCTCGCGTTACTCTTGAACGCCTGAAGAGAAGGGGATAAGCAATCCAATTTCGTCACACGTGAAGATCGGGAAGGACTTCTCCAAAATCGAAAGCAATGGAAATCAACAACTCTCCCGAGTTCACGGAGACCATTCTTCGTCCGGGACCCTCATAATTGGAACTACGCCCACAAAGTCGTACAGTCTATGATGAAACAGTTATGTGAGATTCTATATTTCTCCAAGGCATAGCATCAAGACATATTTGCATCTCTCAACCGCATTGCATCGGGGGAAAGCGAGCGTTTCCGGCCCAGGAAGCCGTTCCCAAACCCCAACCTCTCCTAGAAAGCACGATCGGCAGATGTAACCTGGGGACTCCTAACCTCTTTTCTCTTGAGGGATGTCGAGTTTGACAGAATGTGACGCGACCTCCGACTTCAAAATGGTAGCCGTCAAGGCTCTGAGAGTTGCAAGATGTCATTTCAACGTTCCCTCCAGAAGTAGCTCCGCATCAACGTTCTCTCCAGAATTAGCTACGCATCAACGTTCTCCAGCAGCGGCTTCGCTTCAACGTTCGCTTAAATGCCACTCCTTCCTGCAAAGGGTCGTGCCGCCACACTCTCCATATCAAGGAACATAGTCACAGCCAGCCAATCTTCGTAGTCATGGACACCTTTTAATCCATCTCGCCAAAACTCGTGATCATGGACAGTTTGCTCGCTTACGCATCCATCCAATCCTTTTACGTCCACGGAAACTCATAGAATATCAGCCAACCTACTTTGTTACCACGACAATGTAGTTTCTCCTGGTTACATCTCCTACCAAGAACTGTTGCCCCTCATTCGTTGATACCAGCCAGAGCTTCACCGCAGCAGCAATTACTACAAAGATGGAAACACGTAAACCATACTTGAGAACGGAAGATATACACAGGATCCCTTCACTGTCAAAGCTACGAAGAACAGTCCACCAAAAATCCGTACCCACAACAAGGTCCTCTACTCTTCAAGGGTGCAGCGCAAGAACATCATCACCTCTCTGTCTAGAAGACGCCTTCAACACTTTACGAGGCCGCGGAGGATCCCGAGCCTGCACTATCCAGAATATGTCATCATGTAATTTCTGAGCATCCTAGTGTCACATCCAGAAGAGTACGATAGGCTTATATCAAATCCCGTGGAGGTGGGATTCAAGGCGATATAATGAAAGTTTTACGAGCCGCGGGAATTTCTCAACATGAATCCGTACATGTGCACCGAAAACTCCAAAAGCACGCCAGAAGGTTACATTCACGTATTCATCCATTCCATCATATCAAACCGAAGTATGACCGGGGACATCTCACTGTATCCCATTTCGTAAGATAGAGCCCTAAATCAGCGTCCTCCAAGTCTGCAACAATCAACAAGGACGGATTTGAAGGAAGGGGAACGACTAGGTCATCCTCGTCGATAACAGTAACGCATGCTCCAAAGGGATATCTCTGCACAAAAGGGAAATTTTCCATTTATACAACAAGCGTTAAAGTGTACGTCAGTCCGCCAAAGAAGAAGAAAACATACCGGTATAATTTTCTTAACCCGAATAACCTTTGTTGGGATGCTCATGCAAGAGTCAGACCTCGCGCCTTCACCCGGAGAACCATTTGGTTAGAAGATGATTCGAATCTGCGTGACATGATAAAGAGAGAAATCCAACAAGAAGAACCCTTTTCTCAAACGAGGAGACGATGCAATTATTTTTGGGTATAAATACGGAATCTTAAAAAGGGAAAGGAAGCAATGAGGGACATAACGCTTCCAGATTTTAGCATGAATAATGCCCTAATCAAGCCGCACGTGAAGGAAAGCAAGATAAGGAAACTTTGCTATCTCAAGAAACTCCCTCCTTGTTTACATCGGTCACGCCAGCAAGCACGCACTGACTTCCACACCTTGCGCTACGTCCCACCAGCTAGCACAATCAGCTTCCCAACTCACGCCAACTTCCCAACGTCGCCCAAGTTGCACCGGCCCCACCAATTGCGCCGACTTCCCAATGGCCGCCCAAGTCACGCCTGCAAGCACGCACAGCTTCCACACCTTACGCCGGTCCCACCAGCTAGCACACTCAGTTTCCCAACTCACGCCAACTTCCCAACGTCGCCCAAGCTGCACCGGCCCCACCAATTGTGCTAGCCTCCCGATTTGTGCAAAACTACCAGAGGCAAGGATTCCAAATCCTATTTATAAAAGGTCAGACGAGCCTCCTCAATTCTCTTTACGGTTTGCTGTTTATAGTTTGTCACCATCTTATGCTTACCCATGCAACAAAGCCCCCTGTTCCGAGCTAAGCGGGGGACTTAATGTTGATGGTGGTTTTTAAACAAGGGGTAAAATCGTAAAACCCCATGACCTAGTGTTACCCGCAACACATTAACTAAGAGCATTTAACTCAGTGTAAATAATTAATAGGGGTATTTTTCAAAATACCAAAGTTAGGGTTTTCGACACAGTAACCCTAATTCCAAAACCTAGCCGCACATGCTGCGCACCATGGCAACAATGCCAAACCAAGCCGCACATCGCGCACCATGGCAACAATGCCAAACCAAGCCGCACACTGCGTACCATGGCAACAATGCCAAACCAAGCCGCACACTGCGCACCATGGCAACAATGCCAAACCAAGCCGCACACTGCGCACCATGGCAACAATGCCAAACCAAGCCGCACACTGCGCACCACGGCAACAATTCCAAACCAAGCCGCACACTGCGCACCATGGCAACAACGCCAAAACCAAGCCGCACACTGCGCACCATGGCAGCGACGCCAAAACCAAACTACATATCGCACTCATTGGCAACCATGCCAAACTAAGCCGCTATGCCATTGGCACATGCCAAATATAGCGCCCTAGGCTTACAAAACGTGCAACTAGGTCAACATGGCCGTACGTGCCATTGGCACATCCCAACACGTACCACAAGCCATATTTCCAAGCCGTTATGCCATTGGCACATGCCAAATATAGCGCCCTAGGCTTACAAACCATGCAACCTAGGCCAAGTCGGCCACGCATGCCATTGGCACATGCCAACATGCTCATTTGGTAGCTTTTCCTACCAAGGCCACGGCCCTAACGGCCACGCATGCCATTGGCACATGCCAACATGCTCGCTGGTAGCTTTTCCTACCAAGGCCACGGCCGCAGTGGCCACGCATGCCATTGGCACATGCCAACATGCTCACTGGTAGCTTTTCCTACCAAAGCCACGGCCCTAATGGCCACGCATGCTTAATAACATTCGTCATACTTAATAACATTTTCAATTTGTCATTTATAAAAAGTCACACCAAATAAATAACGGTTCGAATAACATATGAAAACCGTGATAAATCATGTTATATAACAGACTTCAATCGTCATTTATAGCCCCTTCTGGACTAGTGACTCAAGGAGATCCCGCACCGAAATACATTAAGAATCTTTTAATTAAGGTTGTTAGTTTTATATGCTTTTAATTACCATCAATTAAATGCATATCTCTAGAAAATAAAAATTAATAATGTGCATTTACTGATTGGAGATTTTCTTGAGAGATTTCGAAAATAGGGCAAAGCATTTCCAGGAATTATGAAAACCGATTTTGGGAATTTATTGCATATCTTGAGAATATTCGGTTTTGGAAATTCCTTGGTGTCCAAACATCCTTGATCTATAAATACCCAAGTTTGCATTTCGAGCAAACTATCCTAAGAGCCAGGCAAACTTCATCTTCTTGTTCTTTCTGGTGGAGCCATCTATCCGGAGAGGAAAGCAACCTAATTAGTTGAAATCTCTTATGACCGCTCGTTTAAAGACTTATGTAGAATCAAGAAGTTCCACGTACGAGTAACGTTGGTGGGAAACTAGATAATTGCAGTTTATTTTAATTTTCTATTGATTTGATTGACTAACGGTTGTTGAACTTTGATTCTACCTAGTTTGTTTATTCTTGAGAATATTCTCTTCTGATATAAGATTCACTCAAACTAGATCGAAGTGTAGATCTAAAGAAATCTTGTGATAATTCATTGTTAACAGACTCCATTATGTGCATGATTGATCACAAGAGATTCAAGTGGTGTTGTGAAGGTGTTTATTGAAGATTAAAGAAGATTTGAAGACAAAGAAGATTTCTGATTTGGTTTCTATATCTTTGGGTGTGCAAAAACCTTGGTCAGCTGGGATCCAACTAAAATCAGATTTATTTGATAAATTAGTTGAATAAGATCCGAATCACCTTATAGTTTCTTGTTGGAACCTATATTGATTGATTGCAAATCTAAACTCTGCACTTTGATAGCTGTTGGATAGATTGATCTAACAAGGCACATGAGTTTATTTGTTAAACGGAAGAGTCTTTGCATATGACTTGAGATATATCTTCATCCGAAAGAATCAAGAGAGTTGTTACCAAATGATTTGTTGTTCCTTTATTGTTTGGAATACGATCCAAAGGAACTGCATTTCGGTGCGTGCACTTATTGAATGTCGAAAGCGCAAGGATACTTTGAAGAAACTAGGTGAACTATAGGTTTAGTTGCTTGGTCTCAACTATACGAAGTTGGTTTAGATTTTGTATAGCGGCTTAATTCTGAGAGTATTCAATTTTGGACTAGGTCCCGGGGTTATTCTGTATTTGCGGTTTCCTCGTTAACAAAATCTTGTTGTGTCTTTTACTTTTTTATTTCCGCAATTATGATTGTTTTATTATAATTAGAAGTAAAATACACAAATGTTAATTTCGTATTACTTGATAGTGATCCTATAGAGTTTGGTTAAGTCCGAACCTATTATCAAGTAATCACACTTTGATTATTGTATTTTGTCGATCTTGTATCCATAGACAATCACACAAAGTGTGAATACCGATTTGTCGTATTGTCTCGACTTAGTCCATAGACAATCGGTAAGAGGACTTATAAGTGGAAAAGTTTAAGATTATGGTATATTTGGGTACCCTCGTCTTTTCATTCACCGCATGAGCTTGTCAACTACTTCGAGGAGATTTTTATTCTTAAAGCACAAGGTATGTACGTCAAGAAGACCCTCCTTCACCATATGACCGCCACTACGCTCCACGATGTCCCTATAAGTAGCGGCAAAGGCAGACGGCACCCAAAAACCATGAACTAGCTTATAAGTGGTATGATCGACGCCAGCCTCATCAGCATCTACCACCTTCAAAAAGCACAATGCAACATCCTCAGGACCGACCGGCGCGTCAGCCATGTTGGGACGCTTCTATGAAAGCCCAGCCAATGCAGAACCACTACCGTCCAACCGGGTACGCTTCACGGACCCATCACCACTAGGAGGAACGTGCCGACCACCTTTGATACTAGAGCCTTCCTACCTTCCTGTCACTTTTCGTTTGTTACCCATATCCTAAAAAGGAAATATGTAAGAACGGCAAAAAAAAAAAAAAAAAAAAAAAAAAACCTCAGAAATAGGAGGATCTAGCAGATGGTCACCAGGCTTCACACTAGATGCCAAAGAACCAGAAGACGACTCAGACTCACTTGTAGAACATGCAAAATAAAAAGCAAATGGCATTACAAGAAGAAACTTTAATATATAAGTAGAAATAAACACTACGGGAAAAAGAGTTATCTACAACTGTAGCTTTACAACTCGTATTTTTAAAGTTGTAGAAGGGGGTATGTTTTACTACTTTTTTCAAACAAAGAGTTGTCAAAGTAAAAAACGTCCAACTCTTAGGTGGAAATAGGACCAAAGAGTAGTGACGAGAATAAAAACCACAACGTTTTCATGAAAAGAGTTGCGTACAGAGTGACCACCTTTAGACTTTTACAACTGATATCATAAAGTAGTGAATATCTGTATAACAACATTCATAAGGGTTGTTGAAGAAAAAAAATATCATTTGGAAAAATGATGTTTGAGAGGTTCGAACACGAGCCTACTGTGCTTTAGCACAAGTCATCAACCATCCTTCCGAATTCCCAATGTTGGTAGTTTTGTGTTTTTTTTTTTGTCATTTATAATCACAACCTCTATAAGAGTTGTAAAAATAAAAATTGATTTTGAAAAAAAAAAATGAGGCTGAGGTGAGTCGAACCTGAGCCTCTTCCTTCCAAGTCTGGGATTCCAACCATCCTTCCATATTTACATGTCTGATTATATTTTACATCTACTTTTATAAAAAAAAAAGTGATAAGAAAAAAATGTTAAGGAAAAAAATAAATGGACGGTTATGATGTAAATGGATGGTTATGATGGGAGATTGAAAAGATAAGAAGAAAAGATAAATAGACCTTCTACAACCCCTTTAAGAGTCGTCGTAGAGGTATAAACACTTCTGCTAAATTTTTCTCACTTCTGCCAGATTGTATTCACTTCTGCAAAAAAATTCTCACTTCGCTAAAAAAAAAAATTGGTCTCCGGATTACGTTAAATTTTTCTCACTTCTGCTAAAATTTTCTCACTTCTGATAAATAAACCTTCTACAACCCCCTTTAAGAGTCGTCGTAGAGGGTTAAACACTTCTGCTAAATTTTTCTCACTTATGCTAGATTTTATTCACCTCTACAAAAAAATTCTCACTTCTGCTAAATTTTTCTCACTTCTGCTAAAAACTATTTTCTCTAACACCCCTCACTAAATTCTAGAAATTTAGGCCTTTTGAGATTGAGTAGAAATATCTAAAAGAGGGTTTTTTAAGGTTTCAGAGAATATTCCGATGGAATCTTACCTGTAAATGGTTCATCTGTACGAGTTTCTATGATATATCCTGATAAATTTGGAGCTAGAACCACTTCGGACACTGAGGGTTCATGGTTCGTATGCCCTTGAACCATATTTAAAGCCAGGGTGTGCATACAATATGCCAGAATGGGGTTTGTTTAAAGTGTTGGGGAATATTCCGAAAGAATCTTACCTGTAAATGGATGGATTTATCATTCATACCAAGTTTTCGACTTATAATAGTCCACTCCCAGCCAGGTTTTGATCTCGGAGCCAGGGTATGCATACAATATGCCAGAATAGGGTTTGTTTAAGGTTTCGGGGAAAATTCCGAAGAAATCTTACCTGTAAATGGATGGATTTATTGTTCTTACCAAGTTTCCGACTTATAGTAGTCCACTACCAGCCAGGTTTCGATCTCGGAGCCAGGGTATGCGTATAATAGGCCAGAATATGGGTTGTTTAAGGTTTTGGGGATATTATGAAGGAATCTTACCTGTAAATGGATGGATTCATTGTTTTTACCAAGTTTTCGACTTATAGTAGTCCACTCCCAGCCAGGTTTCGATCTCGGAGCCAGGGTATGCATATAATATGCCAAAATAAGGTTTGTTTAAGGTTTCAGGGAATATTATGAAGGAATCTTACTTGTAAATGGATGGATTCATCGCTTTTACCAAGTTTCCTACTTATAGTAGTCCACTCCCGGCCAGGTTTTGATCTCGGAGCCATGGTATGCATACAGTATGCTAGAGTAGGGTTTGTTTAAGGTTTCGGGGAATATTCTAAAGGAATCTTACCTGTAAATGGATGGATTCATCCTTCTTACCAAGTTTCTGACTTATAGTAGTCCACTCCCATCCAGGTTTCGATCTCGGAGCCACGGTATGCATACAATATGCCAGAATAGGGTTTGTTTAAGGTTTTAGGGAATATTCCGGAGGAATCTTACCTATAAATAGATGGATTCCTCGTTCACACTAATTTTTCGGCTTATAGTAGTCCACTCACGACCAGGTTTCGATCTCAGAGTCAGGGTATGCATACAATATGCCAGAATAGGGTTTGTTTAATGTTTCGGGAATATTTCGAAGCAATCTTACCTGTAAATGGATGGATTCATCGTTCTTATGAAATTTCCGACTTATAATAGTCCACTCACGGCCAGGTTTTGATCTCAGAGCCAAGGTTTGCATACAATATGCTATAATAGGGTTTGTTTGATGTTTCGGGGAATATTCCAAAGGAATCTTACCTGTAAATAGATGGATTCATCGTTCTTACGAAATTTCCGACTTATAGTAGTCCACTGACGGCCAGGTTTCGATCTCGGAGCCAGGGTATGCATACAGTATGCCAGAGTAGGGTTTGTTTAATGTTTCAAGGAATATTACAAAGGAATCTTACCTGTAAATGGATGGATTCATCTTTCTTACGAAATTTCCGACTTTTAGTAGTCCAATGACGGGCAGGTTTCGATATCGGAGCCAGGGTTTACATACAATATGCCAAAATAGGGTTTGTTTAATGTTTCCGAGAATATTCTAAAGGAATCTTACCTGTAAATGGATGGATTCATCGTTCTTACGAAATTTCTGACTTATAGTAGTCCACTGACGGCCAGGTTTCGATCTCAGAGCCAGGGTTTGCATACAATATGCCATAATATGGTTTGTTTAATGTTAGGGAATATTCCAAAGGAATCTTACCAGTAAATGGATGGATTCATCGTTCTTACGAAATTTAAAACTTATAGTAGTCCATTGTGGGCGGAGTTTCAATCTCGGATCCAGGGTTTGCATACAATATGCTAGAATAGGGTTTGTTTAATGTTTCGGGGAATATTCCAAAGGAATCTTACCTGTAAATTAATGGATGGATTAATCGTCACCGAGCTTTATATTTCTCGATTTCGATGATGTAGCATGCTAAGTTTGAAGTCAGAACCCTCCCGGAGCTTCTTGGATCATAGTTTGTATGTTGTTATACCATATTTGAAGTTCGAATCAACATCGAGCTTCATATTTATCGATTTCGATGATGTATCATGCTAAGTTTGAAGTCAGAACCCTCCCAAAGCTTCTAAGATTATAATTTGTATGTTGTTATACCACATTTGAAGTTCGAATCAACACTGAGCTTCATATTTATCGATTTTCATGATGTATCATGGTAAGTTTGAAGTCAGAACCCTCCCAGAGCTTCTTGGCTCATAGTTTGCATGTTGTTATACCACATTTGAAGTTCGAATCAACACTGAGCTTCATATTTATCGATTTTGATAATGTATCCAGCTAAGTTTGAAGTCAGAACCATCTTGAATTTCGTGGTCCATCTCTAGTAATCTTATAACCTGAGTTTACCAGTGTGAACTAAAGCTAGTTCATGACCTGTATGACTTGTCAAAATTACTTCATGACCTATGCGACTAGTTGAAATTCAAACCGGAAGCACAAAGAGAAAGAACGAAAACACAAAGAGAAAGCACAAAGAAACACACCAATTATCGAATTCATTTTTCATTTTCCCGAGTCATTCTTATACATATTTTGGATTTTTTTTTATATCAGAATGTCGATTACAATGTCCTAAATTTATTAATATTTTTTTTGGATTTTTTTTTCATGTCGAAGGTTGATAATTAAACCGAAAACATGAGTTCGTATTAACACAAAGAGAAAGCATCAAGAAAACACACTTGCCTTGATCCGTATGACAGTCCTAAATCAAATCTGTACCGTCTATAGATTTTTTCGTATGAATGCATTTCATCAAATCTTTACCGTCCAATTCCCTTTATACAAAATGATCAATATTTTTTTCTCTCGGTTCCCTCAGTTTTTCTAATCTGTTTCTCTCATCTCCTCCTCTTTTCCTCTTTCTCTCGTCTTCCGCCTCCTAACAGAAGAAAACCCTAACCCACAAATTTCGAACCACCACCAAATCTCTTTCTCGCTCTCAATTTCTATGTAAAAAACTTACGGAAGTCGTAGATTTCAAACCCTAGATTTCAAAACAAAAGTAAAAACCCACAAATCTCAATGTTGAGCTGAAAAAAAAAACAAACCGTAGATTTCAAAATCAAAATCTCCGAAGAAAAATTAAATCTTTGAGGGATGGGTTGTACGCGGATTTCAGAGTTACATCAGATCAGGAATGTTGGGTGGTGGATGAATTTGGATTTGAGTGCGAACACCAGCAAATATGGTCTTTATAAACCAAAAATCCACCCACAGAATAAGTTTCTGCCTCAAACCCGTTCTTCTATTTTGTTCTTCTTAGCCAGATTCAATTCAACTCAGCACTTTGAACAATTCTCAGATGATTTCTCAAGCTCATCCCAGCAGCAACACTATTAGGGAACCCCAACTTTGTCCATCACCAAGCCTTCTAATTCTTCTCCACAAAACCTTGTAAATCTAGAACAACACAGACCCATCTCTTAATTGCACCAGATCTTCATTCTTATCTTCTCTGAATCAGTGAACGTGGTGGTGAATTCGTTGATGAAAGGGAAAGAAGAGATGGGTAATTACAGATTTCAAGATTTTTCCATCGAATTACAAGGAAGAATTTGTGGTTCGATCCGCTTGTCTTTGGTACAGATTTTTGTTTTTCTTAATTTTCAATTTCGATTCCCTTTGAAATGACTTATTACCCTTGAGTTTGGGTGATTTATTGTTTTGTTTCTTGTACCGATTATGATAGTTTCTTCTTCATTCTTTTTGTCTAGGGTTGGTGCTTAATGTGAGCAAACATGGATCCGAAACTTTTGAAATTAGATTAGAAGGAGAAGACGTTGAATTTGACGAGAATCGAAATGTAAGAACTACTATCTATTTACATACTTACTGCTACTGCTAGTTTGTTCTTTACTCTTTGTGATAGAGAAATTATATGGCGAATGCAATTTCTTCATTCATTGTTTATTTGGTTCTCTCTAACATGAATTTCTGTGGGTGTTTAGGGAGAATGGAATTTATCAAGTAAAGAAACTTGCGGTAATTCAAAGATGGTTAATCGCACATGAATCTTTGTAAAAATTGTGGATGTCTGTGGTTCAAAAGACCATTTCTTAACCCAAATACCAGATTTTGGCAGTACTTTTTGGCGATAAGTTGGATGCGAGCTGCTTGGGTTTAACTCCCGATATTGTGATTATATTTATCATTGTATATCCAAGTAATTGTTGTTTTTTGTAGGTTTTATCAATGTCAATGGACCTCTTTATAGCTAAAACCATGATAACAAAAGAATCTCTTGTATTCCAGGGATCTATTGATATCACAGTAGTAGGTCTTGAACTGTTAATTTCTCTAATGATATTCATCACTTTCATGCTTCTGTAGACTACCCAATGTTATAGCTTTTTTCTCCCTTTTTTGATATGCAGCTATTTTTGTTGAAGAGCTTTCATGTTAGACATATGTTGAACCTTCGACAGTGGCATGGTCTTGAAGGTGATGAATAGATCTGGGAAGTTATCATGAGAATGTTTACTTAACTATGTTTATCATGAGAATGTTTTAAGTCTAATTGTTACTTAATTTTGTGCTTTGTAGGTGACATTGTTATTCTATAAGGCTTCGTATTTGGTCTTTATCGATGCCGGACAAGGGAAGCGAAAGGAGATTATGTTGATTTAGTGTTCAATTCAGGACATTGGTGGATTCATGCTGGAAGATTTCAAGGGTAATGAACTAATTTTGATCAATGGGGGTGATATTTTTTCCCTAAATCAACGTAATCTGTATGATTGAGCTGTGTTGTTATTTTTGGCTGTAAACTTGAATTATCTCCATTTTACTGTATTGCATAGCAATCAAGTTACCACCACATATGGATTTAAGCAGGTAGTTTGAGCAGCTGATAGCCTTGAAGAGTTGTCTATACATGTAACTTGTCTATACATGTCCTATTTATCCTTAGCTGCTTCACTTGCTACAAGGAAGAAATGATTGAGTTGAATCCAACTTGCAGGTGGTTTGAGCAGCTGATGACCTTGAAGAATTGGTTTGCAGGTAGGTTCTGGTGGTGCTGAAGAATGAATTTGGCTAAGGCAGATGCTGTTATTTGGTTGCAATGAAACTGCAGGTCAAGCCAAACCTTCTCAGGTTTGGCTAAGAAACTTATACTTGGGATTAATATTAAGTGTTTTGTTTTAGTTGTCACCTTCTGGTGCCTGCATTACTTAGCTATGTTACTAGCTATTGGTATGGCTCTTTGTTCCATTTTTTTTCCAAGTTTATTAGAGTTAACATGGTTCTGGCGCTGCTCTTTACCATTCATTATGTAACTCTTCACTATTCATACTTGGTTGTCATGTTGGTATACTCAATTAAGTTCTCACATGTGTTTTACAGAGATTATGCCATTGAAGCTAAAGCTTGCACTCATAATCTCACCCACAGTAGGATTCCAAGGGTTAAGAGATGATTTTTGAAGTTGAGAAAGAGTATCTAGAAGGGTTTTACTAAAACAGAAGTGTTATTCGATTAAATTTTTTGGTGTCCAAGTTTTGTAAAACTAATCCTCTGTAGTAACAAACAATAATTATTATAATTGGAAATCTGATCTTCTTTTCAAATACATGGTTATTTGAATATTACAGATTTAATTTTGTATATTTAAATTCTCACAATTTATTTATTTTTTCAAATTTTATATGTACCACAACTCAGAATTAGAATTGTCAAAGAAGTGACATACAACTTGCCAATGAACTGACTCACAACAAAAGCAGAAATTGTAAATGAGATGACATACAACTATAATCATTGTTGTCGAAGAATTGACATACAACTTTAACCATAGTTGTCGACAAATTTTCTACAACCCCAACAAGTGTAGTGTAGGAGTAACTTTCACAACCCAAGTATGATTTGTGTTAGGCATTAAGAGGAAATCTCGAAAGACATTCACAACTGAAGCAAGCATTGTACAAAACTAAACGACAACTATGTTTACAACTCTAACTGAAGAGTTGTATAGATTTGGGGATTTTCCACAACCCCACCCCCCCACCCCCCCTTTGCAACCTATCGATAAACGTCGTCGTAGACCTATGACAACGCTTTTCGGGAGTAGTTGATCACTGTTTTTCCCGTAGTGAAATGAGGACAAAAGATGTCATTAAACTAGTAATACACATGTCGAACATGGAATGAATAATCACTTTCAGGATGACCTGTTTAAGGTGTCACGTGGGAGAAGGACCCACCCAAAACCGACCGGTTCGACTCAGAAGGACTTAGCGAATGCAACACGTCACCGGAAGACTCTCCAAGGCCTAACCCCTAACATAGTAACATGAATGATTTCTACCCGTAATGGATTAATGGATGATATGTGAAGGCACGGAGACACCCAGCCAGCCCCTTTAGATAACTTAACCCCGATGTTCAGTACAAGATCCACAAATGAGGGAGTTGGATGAACTGAATGGCGTGTTCGACAACAAATCTCAATGCAACAAAAGAGGCTGGGCCTGTGGTGGTCTGCTTTATACTCCCGTGCTGCTCACCACTCGAGCCACTTGCTTGGATGTTTCATTTCACGGACAGAGTGAATGGTGGAATAAAGAAAGTGGGATACGTGGCAGCTCTTCCACCACATTCCTTTTTTGGTATTCACTTCAATTTTCATTTCCTTATCAGAAGAAAATGGATCTGAGCATCATCTTCCTGAGAGCAACTGCTGTAAACAGAGATGGAGTCTTCATGGATCGATACAAATCGATGAGGTATTGCTGATATCTACACTACAAAGGTCACGAGGGTTGTATTTTCTGTTTCTACAAATGGGATTATGGAGTTCTCTACAACAACAAAAGTTGGGGGTTTTGTGTATGGAGTGAAATTGGGGTTCGATTGATTGAAGGGTATGGACTAGATTCAGTTAAGAAATTAGAGAAGCATCAGCTCTTGATCTGCACTATTCTTAGCATGTCGATTTGGCAGCAACAAAACATGAAAATGAGCTGTTCTTGGTTCTGCAATAAGCTCAGCCGATGAAGGATGGTCGCAGTCGGTGCAGTCTCGTTACAGTACGGCAACAGAAGGAATTGGGGTTTGTTAATATGGACTGAAATTGGTTGTGTCTCATGAGTAAAATCAGTTAGACAACACGGGTTAGATCTATAAAGTCAGTAAAGAAGAAAGTCTCGTTTGCAGAAACAACAACATCGAGAACTAGAAAGGAAGGTGTTGCTGTCATGGTCATGGAGATGAAGATGGCATGAAGTGGAGCTATACTGCCGGAATTAAGAGAGGTTGGTGCTGTAGTCGTGGATAAGACCAAGGGGAATATAAAGTGGCGTCTCTGCAGTTGGAGTTCGGGAAGGAGTTGGACTAGGAAATTCCCTGAAATAGGAGTTTTATGTGTCTAGAATCGGTGTTGGTTGTGGATCGAATTCAGTTGACTGAAGAAGGTGCAGTGAATGGAAATTGGAACTGGTGCCGAGAAAACAGCAGTGAGCAGTCACTTTGCCGCTGGTTTGAGGTGGCGTGCGACTGAGATTACGGTGTTGTGAGAGGTTATACATGATCATGAATGTATGTTGTAGATGAATCTCGCGTTTGCAGGTGAATAAAGCTGTAAAGGGGAGCTCAGAAATCAGTAAGAATGCGACTCCTTACGCACTGAAAACTGCACTTCAGTTGTTTGATGCAGTGCCCGAGAGAAGAGTTATAAGGGCCGGAGTTGGCTAGTGGCCTGAGTTTGAAGAAATGGTTCTGTTAAGTGGATTGGGCCGAGATCAACAAGCTGGGTCCGAGTCCGAGTTGGAGCTGTGCAAGACCTATTTATCTCATCATCAACAGAGATTGGAGGGACGTCGTTTACAGGGAAGAAACTAGGTTTAAGTTTTCTTGCAGAAACTAGGTTTAAGTTTTCTTACTTTTGCGATGCTTAGCTTGTTATTTCATTTATCAGTTTTTATGGCTTTTGAGAAAACCATGGTTTGCTAAACTATTGTTAGGGTGAAAGGATGAATTTGTAGGCTAGATTATTTGTGTTTATGAACAAGAGTTTCTTTAAATCAAAAGCTTAATTTTCTGTTTGAGTATCTCATATTTGTGGATTGTTCTTATAAATCTTTTCATGTTTTATGCCAAGTATACTACATAGGTAAGTTATAGAAAATCCCATTGAGACCTGATTCATATTAGATTTATGAACATTCTTCTACTTTGTATGCCAAGTATACATAGTGATTAGGGGTTCTACTTTTAGGTCGAGATCAAACAATCTTTCTTCGATTATTATCAATGGTACTTAAAGATATATCTTCCATGTCTAAGTAGCCAGGTGTTGCCGCTTTATATGAGTAAAATAGAGACTCTCGTGATAAATCACAAGTAAACCTAGCCTACGAAGGATTCTAGGATCCTTAACCTTTTCTCACCTTGATCGTCACTTTAATAATTTTGTTTGCATCCAATTTATTTGCTTGTTTCTTAATATACATTTCAGAAAATCTCTTCTTGAATTGATTTTGATTAGAAAATTAGTTGTACTGATTAGTAGTAGTTTTCACACTCCTTGAGGGAACGAACCGTGCTTGCTATTGTTTGCAATTTTGACATGTGCACTTGCGGTAAAACAAAGTCGGTTATCCGATCCATCAACAAGGACTCAGAGAAAGAACATCAATAGAGGAACAAGACTAGGAACCGGAAAATTTAGCCGCTTCCCGCTTAGCCTTCTTAGACCGGCTCCCCGCAGATCATTCATTCTCGGGTATGATAGTGGTAAATAAAGTGATTCGATTCTCGAACTTGTGAAGGATTTTTTAGACTTAAGTTCAAAACTAAAATAGAAAACTCACTAAAAATTATAGCAAACACTGACAAAGATAATATCAATATTAAAAGAACACTGGGGCTAAGATTCCACTATTTTCCAATTTCAAAGTGATTTAATCCAATATTTATATTCATGCAATTTTCTCATTCAAGTTGATTCTAAACTATTGCAACAAGTAGATTCTCAAAATAACAAGTGTAAATCCGAAGCATAGAACATAAAAAACCTAGGTCCAAGTATGCTCTATCAAAAGAAATCACAATTGTTTAACAAAAATCATTCAAACAATTATCGATATAGGAAAAATAATCATAAAAATAATTGCAATAAATAGATAAATAAGAATATACCACTTCTTGTTGGAAAAATAGCTTCCTCTATCGCCTCAGCAATGGGGTTTAGCTCCTCATATTAACCACTTGCTCAAAATACATGTTTGTTGCTCCAAAGTTGATTAAAAAGAAAGGAAGGTATAAAACAGCGTGTTTGTAATGATTATAATTATTCTGAGAACCACATCATTACAAAGAACCCTAACACAAAACTGTTGCGTTGTGACAAATTGATTGAATTTGAAAGAAAAGGCCACGGGTTCTGCGACTTTCCTTAAGCGATGTTCTCTGTTCTTCTTCCTCCTCTCGCCTGTGTTCTCTCTGCAACTCGACTGTGTCTCTCTGCAGTGTTCTAAAACCTCCCCAAAGTGTACGTGATCCTCCAAAGTCTCTACAATCCCCCTTCTGTGGTTCGACACTCCTATTTATACACATACATGACCTCCAATCTCCTCGGAAATCTCTCTTTTTCTTTCACCACAAGGCACGGTAGTTTCCTCTTTTTTCCAATTTATTTACGCGGCTTCTGTCATCCAACGTCTCTAAACTCTCTCTAAATCCAGTAGGGAATATATTATTTCCATCTCTCACGTATCTTCTACCAATCAAAACTTTCCACAACAAAATCCGTGAACCAACTCCTCCCTGTTTTAGCAAACTACCAAATATAGCGAAATTTTTTTTCTTTCTTTTGGTTCTCAAACACGTCATCCTTCCTGTCGATTGGGTAACAGCACGATCGCAAACAGAAATCCCTTGAAAATCTCCAAAAATTCTCCCAAAATCTCACGACACTCTGTTTTCTCAGCCCTGATTGTTTAGCCAATTTTAGCCGAATCCAAACACCATACCAAGCCTTGTTTATCTTTAATGAGTCCAGCCCATCAATATCACCGATTTAATCTCTTAAAAAATGCCCCAAAATTCGAACCCTAAAATCTCCCGTAAATGGTTTTGTTTCCCGCCAAATTTCCAAAATTCAAAAGGTATGGGATGACCTCCCCTTATCTAGACCCGGGGTGCGAATAGAAAGTGGTCGCCCCTTAGTAATTGAGGTACCCCTTATCCAAATGAGGGGTCCGAATAGTAAGTTTCTCCCACGAGCAAAAAAACCACTTTTCGCCGCAAAATCTTATTTCTCTAAAAACACCTATAAAGACATAAAAAGCCAAAATAAGTACAAAATGATCACTAACAAAATAGATAAATGAGATCAAAATAGACACATAAATGCGTCTATCAAATACCCCCAAACTTATTATTTGCTCGTCCTCGAGAAAATCAAATATAGAAAATAAAATCCTAACTCACTTTATCGTGAGCATCGTCGATTGCATTTAGCATATGCAATAAGCCTTTAAACCCCTAGGTGGCCCTAGTGGCCGAGTTATAGTCTCGGGAGGGTTTACAAGAGATATACCCACAAAACCTTTATACTCCAGACCCTAACTATCTACGCAGACCTTGGAAGGCACTAAAGAATCTCCTTGGTTGGCATACTTATTGACTACAGGAGGAAGTACCCTGATGCGAAATTCCAATTGTTGTACACTAGTTTGCACTCAGTCATACTAAAATTCATATATAAGTCACAGAGCTCTACTTAGATAGTTTCTGAACATCATAACCGGAGTCAACCAATCACATGGATATATTAAGAAGATGGATGTAGAGAAAAACGTTGATGGTTTTGATGTTGACTAAGGCAAACGATATTTCTCATATCTCATCAAGGCCATGCCAAAATGAACCTATCCTAATGGAATGAGATACTTGTTCGGACTAATATCAACACACCGGGCATATACAAGGGAACCGGTGGTCGATAATCCTAACTCTAGGTCAACTCAAATTTGGCATATACAAGGGTACCAGTGGTCGACTTTATTGAATTTATTCTGGTTGGTCTGATGGTCTGGTTTCAATTTTTTTTTTTTTTTTTTTTATTTTTTTTGGTATCTCAATTACTATTTCACCCTAGCAGTGGTAACAACTTGAATCATGAGCCCCACCTGATCACTTAGAGAAACATAATTTAAAGAAAACAAAATAAAAATAGAAGTGAAAAGGATTCAACGAGATATGGCGAAACTACCATGTTTTTTCTTTAATTCTAACACCTGAGCTCGTGCTTTTATGAATAGACTCTTTAGATGTTTCCATCTAATCAGATTGGTTCCTCAACTCCTACAACCAAAATGCTTCCATCCACTTAGATTCGTTAGTTTCATCCTTAATAAGCATAAATTTCTAGGCTCTGGAGTTTATTTATTGTAACAAAAAGGTAACAAAAGTTTCTACCCCACCCCCAAACTTAAATCTAACATTGTCCTCAATGTTTCTAATTAAAGAACAGTACCAAAAATATAAGTAACATGAGGAAATAGTAAAGAGAGAAGTCGGAAAGATGGTACCTGGGTGAAGTATAACCAAAAACCTACAAAAATAATATACAACATACAAACCGCCTCGATGGTCAATCAAGGAAAATAGGGTCCTCCAGAGAGACCTCTGACCGGTTGTCAGCCGAGAAAAAATAATTTCACTTTCTCACTCTACTAAATATAAATGAAGTACGTGATAAGAAAGAGTTCGTATCCACAGAGAGGCAATTGTTGTTATGCGATTTCAGGTTTCTTAGTAACTGTGGGGGATTTTTATTTTATCTAAACAATAAAAATAATTGAAAGCAATAAAATAATTTGAATAATCAATAAGGAGAAGATATTGGTCACGGGATAGTATCATTCACAAACATGTATTTTTATCAACGATTAGAATTGATAATTTAATCTCTCATTTACTAAAAGTCCTAGGATACCTTGATCGCAAGAATACCCGCTATTTCCCTGATTTCATCACAACCACATTAAAAGATGTATATGTGAATTCTTCCTAGAAAGCAACCTAATGTGTAAAAGCACAATCAATTTTAACTCCCTAAAAGCAATAAGTTCTATGGAATAAGACTAATCAAGGCAATCAAACGTATAAAAGCACTAATTCAATTTAACCAAGGTTATGATTCACATGAAATTATAGAGATGTATCACTACAAGTAATAACCACACTATGCTACTTAGAATCAGGGATAAACAACTATTTCGTATTAAAAACCCTAATCTAGCAATAGAGATGAATGTAAATCGGATTGATTAGGACTCAACCAAACAAACAATCAAATCATATGACAATATTAATAATGAATCATAAACAATAAAGTATTGAGACAAAACTAATTCATAGATTTAAATAACATGTTGAGAAATCAACTTTATCCCATAACCAATAAGATGTGTTTAGCTACTCATAGCTATGGAGTTCATCATAAAAATATTAATTGAATAGAAGAAGATGAACAAAAGCAAACCCTAGAAGCGTAAACAAAAGCGGCTCTCCCCAAGTTCCAAGAATAATATGTGTTTTTTCAAAGTTGTAAAAGTCTTTCCTTTAAATAGCTCTCTTGTTTCCAAAATTAGGTCTAATCTCAAAGGTCCAGTAGATAGAAGTCCACCAAGCCCATATGTGAGAAAAACCCATGTAGAAAATATGCTCAAAAAATGTCACCGGAAAGCTGGTATTGTGGCCGGAAATCGACCGGAATCCGGCACCAGAAAAGAGCTCAGGTGACCGGAAAAGTCCACCCGGTCACCGGTCAACGAGTCAGCTCGGTCGGGTCAACTCGGTCAGCTCAGTCAAGATCACTGAGTCAGATCAGCTAACTAATCTGAGTCGCTGAGTTGGTATTGGCCAAGGCCATTGCACTGGCCTAAGCTCTGTTGCACAATCATTGTGCTTCCAGCCATGATGGCCCTGTAGAAACCCATTTCTTTCCCAAGCTTCATTGTTCCAACTCTATACTCAATTGCAACCACAACTGCTCCATTCTCTACAGCTCTGCAACCAATTCATCACACAAACAACCAACCGGTTCCATTGCAATTTCACCGCCATGACTCGATTGCCAGCCATGACAAGCAGCATCACTCCACCAGAGCCTTTGCCGTTTCACATATCCTTTCCGCAACAGCTACTTTTCTTGTTGCCAATGCTTCTGATTCATTCCACCCGACGCATCATTCTCTGCAATTCAGTTCAATCCTAAGCGCCACAATCACCACACACAACACAAACACCATCAGTTGCAACATCATGACATGTAACTCAGTTCAAGCACACAACCCATTTATGTAGCTTCTTTCATTGCCTCTGCAACTCAACATCACTATTAGCATCTCAATACCACCATAGTCATGTCACCGGGCCTAACATTCATTTAAATCATCATATACCCATAGCACCAATTCCATCCAGTTCCTTGATGTAGTTCGAGCTCAACCCAGTACTTGATCTTCACCAGCATCTGCAATTACAACTCATCTATTTCCAGAGCTCAAGTCATCTCAGTAGCAGCAACAATGACCAGTTTAAAATCATCAGAATCCCCAGATTTGCATTTCATTGAGCCACAACACCATACTTAGCCTTAGCTTCACATGCCCTTCTTCATTGAAGCAGCAACAACTAACATTTCTATCACCTTCTGCTCTTCTTACAACTGAAATCCTGTCCATTATCAGACCATCCCAGAAATCCAGATTCATGAACTTCATCTGCACCTTTACCAGCAACTCCAGGCCACAGCAACACTAATTAAACATATATTCCTTGCAGCGAGCTTCACCGACACATTTCAGTTTACTACCACCAATGCTTCCATAACCTTGTCATCTGCTCAATCAAACCACCAAAAACACAGCCCAGTCACAGAAGCTCTTCAATTGAATATCTCAGATCCACCTTCTACAAACCATGAATCAAACCATATGCATAAACCCATCTGAATTCAATTTCGGTAATCACCAGATTCAAGACCTCATTTCTTCATCATCTTCCAGTGCAGCCAACACCATAGCAACACCAACCCTAACTTCAGATTTATCAACAACATCTCAAGACTTAAACTGAAGTTTCAGATTCACCAAACCCTTGAGTCTCCTCATTTTCTGTAGCTTCTTCAAATCCCAAAACACAGAAGCTCAAACTCTGATTCAATTCAAATTCCCTTCTTCACTGCCATACCAACATTCATGTAGACCTAACATACATCTATTGAGAACAACCACCATATTCTTTCTCTTTAAGAACCAACAACAACCCAATCATCTCAACCCGTTACAGATTCAACACAGCTCTTCAATTTCTCTACCATCTTCAATTCCTTCTCGATCTGTAGCAGCGGCTTCTCATCCTTTAATACCACCAGTAGAACAACCACAAACCCTAGTTTATAGATCAGAAGCACCTCTGTCTCTCGTGTTTCTTGTTCATCTTCATCGTCGATTTCTTCCCTCAATCTCTGACTCTCTCTGAATTCATTTCTCAATCTCCTCGCACAGTAGCAACTACTCTTTAGTTCTAATGGAGCCATCATCTCGATTTCATGCAGCAATAGGTAATGAGAAGAGAAGAAAACTTCTCTTGAATTTAGGGCTTGTAATGATACAAAATGATATAGGCACCCGGTAAATTAGTATAAGGGCCATCTTAGCTTGCTTGGCTTGTCAGTTTCAGATTACCGACAGCCCATTCGCTTTCTTGCTCAACTGTCAGTTATAGAGAATTGACAGTCACCTCCTCGTGCAACTTAGCCCGCTCCCCAATGAATTGACTTTTCGCCTTTTTCGCTCCAAATGGACATTTTCTCCTTCTTTTGCTCATAACGACTCCATTGCACCTGATAAGCTCAAAAGTAAACATAAGATACATAATTTACAAGAAAACTCGCAAAGAAAACATAAACAAAAGATATAAACTTAGGTGTTTTACAACACCTATCAACCTCCTCAACATCACCTGTATGAAAAGGCTCTAAAAAAGGCTTCAATCGCTGACCGTTAACCTTTGAAGAACTACTACCATCTGGTGTCTCAATCTCAATAGCGCCATGAGGAAAAACAGTACGGACCACAAAAGGACCGGTCCACCGAGAGCGCAACCTCCCGGGGAATAGATGCAAACGAGTGTTATACAGAAGAACTTTTTGACCTGGATAAAATGACTTTCGTAAAATATTCTTATCATGCACAAGTTTCATTTTGTTCTTATGCTCCTTAGCACTATCGTATGCATCTCTACGAATCTCGTCCAACTCATTGAGTTGGAGCTTTCTGTGAGCTCCTGCCTTGTCAAGTGAAAATTTTAGCTGCTTAATAGCCCAATAGGCTCTATGCTCTAACTCAACAGGAAGGTGACATGCCTTGCCAAACACTAAACGATAAGGTGACATTCCAATGGGTGTCTTAAACGCAGTACGATAAGCCCATAAGGCATCAGTAAGCCTCGACGACCAGTCTTTCCTATTGGGATTAACTGTTTTATATAAAATACGCTTAATTTCCCTATTAGAGACCTCTACCGGACCACTAGTCTGTGGGTGATATGGGGTAGCTACTTTATGGGTAATACCATATTGTTTGATTAAAAGAGCAAACGGTCTATTACAAAAGTGTGAGCCTCCATCACTAATTATAGCTCGCGGCGTACCAAAACGTGTAAGTATGTTCTCTTTCAAAATCGGACTACGACCCTGTGGTCATTTGTTTTACACGGAACCGCCTCAACCCACTTAGACACATAGTCTACAACGACAAGTATGTAAAGATAACCAAAAGAATTAGGGAATGGACCCATAAAATCAATGCCCCACACATCAAAGATCTCAATCACTAAAATAGGGTTCAAAGGCATCGTATTTCTACGGGAAATGGTTCCTAACCTCTGGCAACGCTCACAAGAAACACAATGACTATGGGAGTCTTTAAAAAACTAAGGACAGTAAAAACCACACTGCAATATCTTAGCAGCAGTCTTCTTAGCACTAAAATGACCCCCACATGTATGTTCATGACAAAGGAGATAATACTGAACTGGTCACTCTCAGGTACATCTCCTAATAATCTGGTCTGGACAATACTTAAACAGATAAGGATCGTCCCAAAAGAAATGCTTAACCTCGGCTAAAAACCTAGAACGATCTTGCTTACCCCAATGTTGAGGCATTCGACCAAAGAATAAGATAATTCACTATATTCGCATACCAAGGCGATTGGGAAATAGAGAACAATTGTTCATCAGGAAAGCTATCCCTTATAGGAAGGGAATCATTAGGGTAACTAACAACTAGCCTAGACAAGTGGTCTGCTACTACATTTTCGGCACCCTTTTTGTCTCTAACGTCTAGAAAAAATTCTTGTAACAAAAGGATCCACCTAATCAATCTAGGTTTGGTATCTTTCTTAGACAAAAGGTATTTCAAAGCAGCATGATCAGTACAGATTACGATCTTAGAACCTAATAGGTAGGATTTAAACTTATCCAAGGCAAACACGATGGCTAACAGTTCCTTCTCGGTAGTTGTATAGTTCATTTGGGCATCATTCGTAGTTTTGCTAGCATAGTAAATCACATGAAGTAATTTGTTTTCTCGCTGACCTAGCACAACACCTATAGCATAATCTGAAGCATCACACATAATTTCAAAGGGTAGGTTCCAGTTAGGTGCCTGGACTATCGGGGCACTAGTGAGTAAATTCTTAAGCTTCTCAAAAGCCTCTAAACAAGCATCATCAAAGACAAACTTAACATCTTTTGCAAGCAAATTGCAAAGAGGTCTAAAAATCAAGCTAAAATCCTTAATGAATCGACGGTAAAAACCTGCATGCCCTAGGAATGATCTAATATCTTTACGGTTTTTTGGACCTGTAAAGTCTTAATAAGGTCAACTTTGGCTTTATCTACCTCTATACCATTTGAAGAAACAATGTTCCCTAACACAATTCCTGATTTAACCATAAAATGGCATTTTTCCCAATTAAGCACTAAATTCTTTTCCCTGCACCTAGTCAACACTAATGTCAAATGATGCAAGCACTCCTCAAAAGATGAACCAAACACTGAAAAGTCATCCATAAAGACCTCTAAAAACCGTTCTACCATATCGGAAAATATGCTCATCATACAACGCTGAAAAGTCGCAGGGGCATTACATAGCCCGAAAGGCATGCGTCTATACGCAAAGGTACCAAAGGGACAGGTAAAAGTGGTTTTCTCTTGGTCTTTTGGGGCAATAACGATCTGATTATAACCGGAGTATCCATCTAACAAGCAATAATAACTATGTCCAGCTAATCTCTCTAGCATTTGGTCGACAAAAGGAAGGGGAAAGTGATCCTTCCTTATGACCTTGTTCAATTTCCTATAGTCCAGACACGCCATCCCGTGGTCACTCGGGTTGGGATTAACTCATTATTATCATTCTGGACTACAGTGATACCTGATTTCTTGGGGACAACCTGAACGGGACTGACCCACTTCTCGTCCGGAATTGGGTAGATAATACCCGCATCTAACAACTTAAGCACCTCTTTTCGAACTACCTCTTTCATGTTAGGGTTCAGTCGACGTTGCATCTCCCTAAAAGGTTTGGAGTCTTCTTCTAAATGAATCTGATGCATACACACAGTAGGACTTATACCCTTAATGTCTGCTATTGTCCACCCTAATGCTTCCTTATTGTCTTGAAGTACTTTTACTAGCCTACTTTCCTGATCACTATCCAAATCGGAAACTAAAATCACAGGTAAAGTCTCAGATGGGCCTAAAAACAGTCTCAGAAAATGGTAATGGTTCGAACCTAGCTTTCCATTTATCAGTGTCTAACACAGGGGTAGAATCTAATAGAGCATTCACTTGTTCAATAGTGCTATCGTCGTCAAAATATAAACCAAAATAGGATAGACAACTTTCTAATGGGTCCTTAGACAAGATGTTTGGTAATGACTCCTGAACTAAGGCTTCTATCATGTTCACCTCTTCAACACATGTGTCATATAGCTCATAGGGTAGCTTACTGACATCAAAAATGTTCATCTCCATAGTCATATTACCAAAAGATAAATTCATCACACCATTTCGACAGTTATTGATCGCATTAGACGTATCTAAAAATGGGCGACCTAAAATCACAGGTATCTGGTTCTCTGGGTCGGGGACAGGTTGGGTATCTAGGACCACGAAATCCACTGGATAAATAAACTTGTCGAACTCAATAAGAACATCCTCAATAACACCTCGAGGAATTTTAATGACCTATCGCCTAACCGCAATGTCATCTCGAGTAGGTTTCATTTCACCAAGTCCTAGCTATAAGTACACATGGTACGGAAGTAAGTTCACACTGGCTCCTAAGTCAAGTAAAGCTTTTTCTACCCGGTATTTACCTATTGTACAAGCAATGGTAGGGGAACCTGGGTCTTTGTACTTTGGAGTTGTGGTGTTCTGAATGATGAAACTTACGTGACTAGCTAAAAAGGCTTTCTTATGGACGTTAAGTTTTCGCTTTCGCGTACACATATCCTTGAGGAACTTGGCATAAGCAGGAATTTGCCTAATTGCATCTAATAAAGGAAGATTTATGATAACTTGCTTAAAAACCTCCAATATGTCATTAAAGTTCGATTCCTTCTTTGTTGGTACCAATAGTTGGGGAAACGGGGATCTAGGCACAGAATCAGACCTCTCAGGAACCGAATTGGCATCATCAGAAATTTTATCAGTCCCCTCAGCTAGTGGTGGTCCTTAGGGGTGAGATCCTGAGGGGTGAACTACAGTATGTTCACTATCGGGCATGGTTACCTGATTGTCTACTACTCTACCACTCCTAAGGATTCTAATAGCATTCAACTGATTCGATGTTTTTGCACCTACTTCATAAACTCCTCTAAGATTGGGATTAGTCTGACTAGGGAACTTTCCATTATCTCTCTCACTTAAGGTCTTAGCTATTTGGCCGACTTGAAGTTCTAGCTTAGAAAGAGTCTTAGCATTAGTGTGAAAGTTCTGCTTGGTTTCCTGTTGAAAACTAACATGGCTATGTGCTAACATTTCTTGAGTTTTTGCTAACATATTAATAGATTACTCTAAGCTAGTCGTTTTATTTTCTGGGCCTGAAGAATTCTTAGTGTAACCAAAACCTGGGGGAGCATTAGAATTACTAAACTGACCTTGACTTTGGCTCTTAGACCAAGAAAAGTTCGGATGGTTTCTCCAATCAGGATTATAGGTTTCTGAATATGGGTCAAACTTTTGACGGTTATCAAATCTAGTGTTATTATAGAGAACATTGGCTTGCTCTTCATTATTCTGGCCTTCCCAAAAAGGCTCCAATCTACCACTAGTGTGACCCACTTCTAAAGCTTCTAACCTTTTCGCTATTGCAGCAATTTTGGCATTTGATTCAAAGCCTCCTTCTACCCTATTAACGTTTCCTCTGCATAGAAGAATTGTTTTCTGGGGTTCCCTATTATTTTCCCATTGTTGGGTATTTTCGGCGATTTCATGCAAATATGTCATCGCCTCATCAACTGTTTGGTTTTCAAACCCACTTGTACACATAGATTCTACTGTGGTTGTAGTGGAATAATCTAAACCCTCATAAAGGATCTGAACTAACCTAACCTATTCTAGACCATGATGAGGACATTGGGATAACAGATCATTGAACCTTTCCAAATACCTATACAAATATTCTCTCTCCTGTTGAGAAAACGTGCAGATTTGCGTCCTAATAGACGATGTTTTGTGCCTAGGAAAAATCTTGTTCAAAAAGGCAGATGTAAGTTGTTCATATGTTTCAATTGAACCAGAAGCCAAACTATATATCCATGATTTGGCTTTATCTTTCAAGGAAAAAGGGAATAACCTGAGTTTCAAAGCATCATCATCAAGGTTTCTAATCTTTAGGGTACTACAAATTTCCTCAAAGTCCCTAACATGAAAATAGGGGTTTTCATTTTCTTTCCCTAAGAAGATTGGGAGCAGCTGTAAGGTCCCAGGTTTAAGTTCATAATTTGCTTCGTTTCGCCTAACCCGATACACGAGGGACGAGTAGCCCTAGTCGGGTTCAACAAGGCTTTCAAAGTTGCCATTTCTGGCACTATCGGAATATTAGGGATTGTCTCCCCAAACGGACGTTCAAAAACGGGCTCTTCAAAAATCGGACTTTCTAAATTGAGGTAATCGAGACGCTTAGAACTACTAGTTTTCTCTTTAACAAATCTACCTAGGGCGTCTCTTTTACGTTCCGGCATGCAAAAGAATAAGGAAGGGGATTCTATGCAATCACAAAACAAGGCTGACTCAACGAAATCAAACCTATTGATTTCTAGCAAACAAAAATCATGATGGCTCCACTTAGATTGTTTCTAGACCAGCTTTTAATCCTTCGAAAGGGAATTCGTTACAATTTAAGCAAACCTCTCTGGAATCAATCCGAGTCAAAGTAAATTGAATAGAGGCGAGGGAAGCTCGGTGGAGCTTTGATACCCAAGGCCTCACCGGAATTACAAGGCGGCGCAGTCACGCATTCAACTCACAGAAAACATCATCAACTTCGAAGTATGCTTAAAAGAGTAACCAATATTTTTCGAATGACTTTCCTATTAAGCTCGTTACCCTATCGGTCTTGTTCTAGTCAAAATTTTAAGGCTTAGGTTCGCGTAGGTTACGTGTTCCTAAGGCGGGCAAGAAGAGAACGGCGATGAAATCCGAACCCTTATCTTGTATGGCCAGGCCTTGCCCTTTACTAGAAAATTAAAGCAGCCGTATTCAAGTCCTAAGCATATATGCAAACGAAGGATGACAGTAACTCGCTGACAGGGGATTCGCGAGTGTTCAGAATCTTACCTCCCGTTCAAGACGGGGGATGAATCGGTTGTAGTCGACTCGGGCCACTGACTCCTATGTCAGTGTACGAACCCAAGGTGCAGAGACAATATCGTAATTGTCCTCCTTCTCTGCAAACAGTTTATATTTAAAGTACCCTTCCGTAGGGTAAAAATAAAATTATGTCCAAAGTCCAAAAAGAAAAGAAAAATTACAAAAATAATAAACCCTAATACAATTTTTTTTTTCTAAAAATAAACAAACCCTAAAAACAAAATAACTAAAATAAAATTGTCTTAATTTCCGTTCTTTTCGCTTTAATCTTTAGCTCCAAGTCTTTACGAAATCACCAAACTCCTTAGCTCAATTTTCTTTATGATCCAGAACCTATAGACAAAAGATAAATACCCAAAAACGTACAAAAGAACAAAAATAATGAATAAAAAAACTAAAAAAAAAAATCTAAACCCTAAAAACAAGTCCGTGTCGGCGGCGCCAAAAACTGATGTTGTTGTGATAGTGGTAAATAAAGTGATTCGATTCTCGAACTTGTGAAGGATTTTTTAGACTTAAATTCAAAACTAAAATAGAAAACTCACTAAAAATTATAGCAAACACTAACAAAGATGATATCAATATTAAAAGAACACTGAGGCTAAGATTCCACTATTTTTCAATTTCAAAGTGATTTAATCCAATATTTATATTCATGCAATTTCTCATTCAAGTTGATTCTAAACTATTGCAACAAGTAGATTCTCAAAATAACAAGTATTAATCTGAAGAATAGAACATCAAAAACCTAGGTCCAAGTATGCTCTATCAAAAGAAATCACAATTGTTTAACAAAAATCATTCTAACAATTATCGATCTAGGCAAAATAATCATAAAAATAATTGCAATAAATAGATAAATAAGAATATACCACTTCTTGTTGGAAAAATAGCTTCCTCTATCGCCTCAGCAATGGGGTTTAGCTCCTCATATTAACCACTTGCTCAAAATACATGTTTGTTGCTCCAAAGTTGATTAAAAAGAAGAGAAGGTATAAAACATCGAGTTTGTAACAGTTATAATTGTTACAGAACCACTGTTACAAAGAACCCTAACACAAAATTGTTGCGAACTGGAATTAATTGTTATAGAAATTGTGACAAATTGATTGAATTTGAAAGAAAAGGCCACGGGTTCTGCGACTTTCCTTAAGTGTTGTTCTTTGTTCTTCTTCCTTCTCTCGCCTGTGTTCTCTCTGCAACTCGACTGTGTCTCTCTGCAGTGTTCTAAAACCTCCCCAAAGTGTACGTGATCCTCCAAAGTCTCTACAATCCCCCTTCTGTGGTTCGACACTCCTATTTATACACATACAGGACCTCCAATCTCCTCGGAAATCTCTCTTTTTCTTTCACCACAAGGCACGGTAGTTTCCTCTTTTTCCAACTTATTTACGCGGCTTCTGTCATCCAACGTCTCTAAACTCTCTCTAAATCCAGCAGGGAATATATTATTTCCATCTCTCACGTATCTTCTACCAATCAAAACTTTCCACAACAAAACCCGTGAACCAACTCCTCCTTGTTTTAGCAAACTACCAAATATAGCGAAATTTTCTTTCTTTCTTTTGGTTCTCAAACACGTCATCCTTCCTGTCGATTGGGTAACCGCACGATCGCAAACAGAAATCCCTTGAAAATCTCCAAAAATTCTCCCAAAATCTCACGACACTCTGTTTTCTCAACCCCGATTGTTTAGCCAATTTTAGCCGAATCCAAACACCATACCAAGCCTATTTATGTTTAATGAGTCCATCCCATCAATATCAGCGATTTAATCTCTTAAAAACTGGCCCAAAATTCGAACCCTAAAATCTCCCGTAAATGGTTTTGTTTCCCGCCAAATTTCCAAAATTCAAAAGGTAGGGGATGACCTCCCCTTATCCAGACGCGGGGTGCGAATAGCAAGTGGTCGCCCCTTAGTAATTGAGGTACCCCTTATCCAAATGAGGGGTCCGAATAGTAAGTTTCTCCCACGAGCACAAAAACCACTTTTCGAGCCAATTTCGCCGCAAAAGCTTATTTCTCTAAAAACACCTATAAAGACATAAAAAGCCAAAATAAGTACAAAATGAGCACTAACAAAATAGATAAATGAGATCAAAATAGACACATGAATGCGTCTATCAGTCGGTAGCCATCAAAGGACGCTCAGATATGGGCTATTGGAGAGAAAAGCTAATCCCTCGGTCGATCAGGCACGTTGGTCCCTTGAAGACAAGACGGGTGAAACTAGCAATAATATCCACATCTTCGGAATCTCTCCAAGGCAGGAAACTAGAAGGGGTTCCTTGATTAAACCAAACTTGGCGATACACTTGATCAGAGTTATATGACATATCAATAAACTTACCAGCGTAGAAACCAGGGAGATAGCCAGGAAACACCGCCATTACCGAATCAAAGTCAGAGTCCGGCAAGGGAAGCGCCGAATTCAATTTCGTGCCCTCCAGCGGCGAGGTAAAATCGTAGTGACCAGGTTCGGAACGATCATCATGGTAAGGAAAGGCCTTGAAGCTTTTTGCCACGTCCATAAACGCAGCAATATCCCCCTTAGGCGATTTCCCTTTACCATTCCAAAGGGCCATCCGCGGGTAACTATAGACAACATCGAACTTACGAACGATGCCACCGTCTTGTTTATCATCCTCCTCACGATGAACTGCCAAGATGTGAGGCTCGGGATCATATTCTGGAAGATGATCCCATGACCACGCTTGCATGAAAGAAGACGGAATATAGGTCTCGACCTTATGAATTGCATTAACTATACGAACGTCATGGCAAAACAGGTCCAAATGAGGATATAGGCCGCCCAAGAACATTGGACCATTATGATATTCATATTTAAGGCCGAGTTGAGTTATTTATTTGTGTTATACTACATGGTAGGGAACATGTTGATAACAAGAAAATGTGCAACAGTTGTGACTCGCATGAATAACTTAGTTGACCAAGGCATTACGTTAACCAATAAAAAAAAATTAGCAACTACATGCGCCTTATGTTTTCAATGATTAACTATTAAACAAATTGTCGCATGGATCAATTGGAGAATGTAAAAATATTTCTTCACCGTTCGAAATATTTCCTTGGGCCATTATGTAACAATTTAGGCTAATCTAGATTATTGCTAAACTTAATTGGTTTCCTTTAAGAGGTTATATATCTTATTTATGCTCTTCTTTGATGGACGGTCGAGACCTAATTTTCAATACTAAATCCCTAGGAACTTGGTTTCTCTTTAAAAGCAACACATTACCCATTAATAACGTGTTAAAGAAATTACTACTCATTACGGTTTAGGTCAAGAGGGAGAAATCAAGACCTCCACAATACCGCTACCACTAGTTGATCGATGACGGACTACGGATTAGCATTATATGGTATTTCTCATAAACTATTCTTGCATATTCATTGTGTGATTATCATGAAGTTCAAGATCCTGCGATTAACTATTTATAAAATTAAATTTTATATCACATTCTCAAAACTTGATGCAACAAAATCAACATTTTTAGCCGGGCTAAATTTGAAGCATCATAATCCCTCTCTTTGTTATTTCCCAAAAAAGAAGTTCATTGAAATCTAAAGGTTCTGAGCATGTCTCCTTTGAGAACAGAGACGTTATACTTTTTCACTATCCACTCTATCCCATACCCATAGCTCCGACCCCAGTAACTTATAAACAGCTCAGGATCTTTATACCACGACATAGTTACGTGCTGAAAGAGTTTGAACAAGAAAAATCAACTCTTGTGAAAGAAAGAGTGATGAGATATGACAATTTCCTTATCTTGGCAAGATCAAGTACTTTGGGTACATACAGATCTAAACCACAAAATGAAGTGTATGTTTATAAAATGTCAACTATACTTGCATATGCACATGGACAACTTGATTTTGTTTTTTCTTTTTTGTTTGGCTGATAGCCCATGTCATGGACAACTTGCTATATGTAGTTTGATTTGTCTAAATTCTCATTACACACCTTCTAGGAAGGTGTGTGTTACATCAGGTAATACGCTGGCTAACTTGGTCAGAAGTCTAAATTAATTAATAAACTTATACATTAGCCATTCCTGATTACGGAAGAAGATAAATAATTATTCTATTGTGACACGATCTTTGTAAACAGGCTCACGCCTTATGAACTTTGTAAACATGATGAGACTACTTTTTAGGCAGAAATTACAATTTAGGGGGTAAGTTACTAGTATTAACAATTTAGGGGAAACCTACATCTCTAATTGGTTTAGGGGGAAACTCAAAAACCCCTTAATTTATTAAACCTGATCTGCTCAATACTCAACAGTCTTATGTTCCTGTTGTCATGGATGTACCACATATGACATAAGAACATCGATCAATGTCATTGGCAGGTGCTGGTGAAGGCTAACATATAAGCAACTAAATGGTGCAAAAAGTATTTGTAGTGTAACATATATAACCAGTCTATCCCTGCTTGGATGCTTCGTATTGCTATTTACTGTGTAGTTTCTGTTACACCTCCGCTCATTGACTTTGTAACCCCTTGCCAAAATATTCTATACATAGTTGTCCTAACGCTATGGTTGTCATTGCTGTATGGAAGTACTTGTCAAACCAATTGTCCTCGCCCCATAATACATCTCAACAATAAGAGGTAGATTACAGTTGCGGTGGAGAAACTGATCAAAAATCGTGGTTTCGCAAAGAAAAGCGAAGTATGAAATAGTTATTTAACTTATTTTAGTCGAATTTGACTTATTATTAGAAGTCAAGCAGGCAGAAAAACCATCAGTTTAAGCGGAATAGGCTGGCTTTACAACCTCTGAACAGCTGAACTACACACTATGTGTGCAACATGAACAAAAGCAAGCGCAAACACACAACGCTAAGCCAAATAAAATGATAAAGTTGTGAATTACCTCACATGGTGGCTTCAATCCGCTTACTGGAAGGCGTATTAATAACATGTCTTGTGTGGTGATACTAACATCTCCGACTCCAATGGCTTACGGGCTGCATAAGAAACACCTGAATATTTATACACACCCCATATATCTGGATCGAATCTCGCCTTTTCATTGTCAGGAGACAACCCTTCAACGTTCACAACCACTATAAGTGTTCCTTGGTAGAAACAGAAACGGTTAACTTGAACGTTGGTTGTCACATCTTCAACAAATGTTGGCTTACTTGATCCTTCCATGATCGTCACAGGATTATTCTCTGGAATATTTAGCACTCCAAGTTCCTCAAAAGGAACCCAATTACTAGGAACCGTACGACCACTCATCCATGGTTCCACATCGGCGGATCCCCTTGTAGCACAACAACAGTTTCTTAGTTTTGTTGTCAAATCGAGAACTTGAGCTTCCCTTTCACTCTTCTCCTGGTTCAGCTGCTGCTGTAGATTTGTCACTTCGTTATTCAACTTTTCTTTCAGAAGGGAGTTTTCTGCTACTAACTGTATCATCTTTCGATTCATTTTTTCTCTGTTAATGGATTATTTTTTCTCAACAGCTTTTTTCGCAGCCGATAAGCACGATACTGTATCGTAAGGATTTTTAATACCAGGTAGACTATAAAAAATCGAGTCATCTTCCTCTACTCGTGACCAGGTACCCGAATTTCTCCGGCGATTATAAAGGACCACTAAACCTTCACAATTGACGAGCTTAGTAAAATTATCATGAGCATTTATCGCTAAGCTTGATTTGAGATCATCATAATCACTCTCTTTGTTAGTGCCCAAAGAAAGATGCTTGGAGAAATCTAAATAACATGAATCCGTGAAATCTGTATTGGAAAGAGGGACGTTGTACTTTTTCACTATCTTGTCTATGTAATATTGACGACTCGAACCATAGTAACTTATAAACAACTCGGGATCTGTATACCACGACATAGTAGTAACTCAATGAGAGAGTTAACCTCAACAAGAAAAATCTGGCTTTTTGTCGATAGAGAAAAGGGAGGAGATATGAGAATTTCCTTATCTCCTTTAGCAAGAGATCAACAAAGATATATAGAACAACAAGCAAAATAAAGCGCTATGTGATTAGACGTACAAATGTCAACTATATACCTACGTATACTCATCGACAACTACTTGATATATATTATATATGGCATGTTGGCCCTGTATAATTAACACAACTTCTAGGACGGAAAACGGGTCATATGACCAAATCTCATAAAGTAATGGACTTGTAAAATATAGGTTTGGGTGAAAAAGACATATGAAATATTAGCCATATATACCCTTTGCTTTAAACTTTATTCTTTTTCATATCCTTTTCTCTCTCATATTTAATTTCTATCTCTACAATTAAAATTAATCGCGAGAAATGTCTTAACTTCCAAAATATAAGTCGGATTTTAATAAAATTTATATTTTTGAAAAGGGCTCGAAAATCTCTACAAAACAAGATCCATTGTTGATATGAAATTCGAAAGAAAAAAAAATTAATTTAAACCGTATCGAGGACACGTTATGCACCCAGGTGCAACTTGGCCAAAATTTATTTCCTATTAAAGTACACATTATGCACCCAGGTGCAACTTGGCCAAAATTTATTTCCTATTAAAGTATGCATTATGCACCCAGGTGCAACTTGGCCAAAATTTATTTCATAAAAAAATAGCATTATGCACTCAGGTACAACCTGACCAAAATTTATTTTCAATAAGAATATGCATTACGCACCCAGATGCATCTTGTGTACTTTGTGGATAAATAAGGTTTATCCTACTAATGACCTTCAATATAATATATACAACCTAAAATACTAGTTCGTGATTTCAAACAATAAAACCTCACAATTACCATCACATTCTCCATCAAATTCACCAAAAACAAGTACTAAATAATAAAAATGAGAGGAACAACAACAAAAAATTCAAAAAAAATATACATCATGCACGTAGGTGCATCCAATGCTTGAAAATATTTTCTTGTCATAAACTATATATTGCACCCAGGTGCATCTTGTGTGTTTCGGGGATAAATCTAGGTTTATTCTACTAATCAAATGCAATATATTATACACAACCAAAACACTAGTTCATGATCTTCAACGATAAATCCACCAACATTATCATCACATTCACCATCATAAAGTCAACCAAAAACAAGTATTAATGAAGAAAAGAAGAGCAAAAAAATAAAAAATACATTATGCACTCGGGTGCATCTAGCGCAAAAAACCTATTTTCTTTCAGAATCTACATTATGCACTCAGGTGCATCTTGTGTATTTCGTAGATAGATCTAGGTTTAACCTAGTAATCTCTTCCAACAACAAATCTCCACAATAAAAGTCATGATCATTCAGGCATTTAAACAAACTTATATACCTGGACTTCGCCAATTCATTCCACGAAGCCGTAAACCAAACCTTAGTGTGAAAACGAGAAATGAAAGAACATATTCCTTGGCATACTTTGGAGGGTTATATGCAAGCACCAACAACCCTTGAAGAATCACCACCACGAAGAGTCCTAGGATGGAACTCTTTCCGAATTTTGTAATCGCGAGTGTACGATCATCTTCGAGTTGCTTGTATCTAAAAATTAATCTATCATGTCTGGTCCAGTGGAATTCCTTGCAAATTATCTTGAATTTTCGCCTTCACATTATCACTTGTATCCGAACTATCCCGGCCAGACCATACTAATTAGCAAAGAAGAACTTCTAACCCCGTCAGGACACCCATCCATCTATTCCTATGGTTCGGGCATTCCGCCGAACATCTTGGAAGCACAACCTGGTGCTTGGTATTGTACATTGACTAATCATCTTCTAAAGCTTTCCAATTTCCTGCAAATTTGAATTACAAGCATAACCCAATATTCATAGACTGATGAAAACTTCAAAACCATTTATTTCACCCATTCCATTAACTCTTAATTCGAACATCAAGAATGATTTCTCGGTGCCGTATGAACACCCAATTAACCGTTTATCAATGACAGTAGTAGCAGCATCTTCTTGCTCAAATCCATAAGGAACTCGTATCCATTCTCTTTGTTTCCTTCCTCAAACCGAAGTTTTGTCTCAGTAACCCATCTTCCTCTACTCAAATCAGAAGAAATTCAAAATCGAATTGATAACAAACAGATCTGAGTTGAACAGATTCAATCATACATACTTTCATTTCAAAAAATTATTAATTCAAGTAGGAGGAGATCGGAGCTTCTAAACGACGATTGGGAGAGTTTGAGATTTTTCCAAGTTAAAGAGAAGAAGAACAGAATATCATGTTCATCGATTAGTTAAGGGCATATTGGGAAGTTAAAGATACACATTTTAATGTTTTCGGGCAGAATACCCAATTTAGGATATTAGAAAAGTATATTTTTGGTTTTTGGCTATTTGAACCAGGGTCATATTTTACTTGTCTATTAGACCCAGGATTTCAAATTCCAGGCCTAATTAACCAAAAAACTGCTTCTAGGAAGGTGTTAACTACCTTATAATAGAATTGAAAAACATTAATTGTTACATCAGGTAATTCATCGGCCGGCTATAGCTTGGTCAGAAGTCTAAAGCTAATAGCTAGCCTTCAGGGCATGCCCTGACATTTTGCTGTCCAAAGAAGACCTTAAAAATGTTGCCCCTTTTCATAAAAAGAAAGGTAACTAGGAGCATGAGGGGTTCAAATTTTTTGAATTGGGGTTCAAAACTGTTTGCCCGAAAAAAGCAATTAAGTAATACTTACATAAAATTAGAAGAGGTTTTTTTTTTTTTTTTTGATAGAAAAATTAGAAGAGGTTCAAATCATTCAAAAAATACAAGTAGAAATTGACGTTTAGTCCCAAAGTTACTGGGCTTGGACACTTTAGTCCACCCGTCTTAGGCCTAGTACTCTCTAGTCCAAAAAAGCCACGCCTCCAACAATTTAGTCCAAATATGGACGAGTTAGTCCAAAAATACACCGATTCATGAATATCTCGGATTTTCACGGTACCAAAATTACCCTTTCAGAATTTCCATATACGAACAATTTTTTTCGAATGTAATGTGGATCTAAGATTTCAAATTAGAAGAAATTGAGTAAGCTCGAGAGAAAGGGAGAGATAAACAAAGATATGGAGAGATTTTGGAGGATTAAGTTGTTTCTTCATCAGATTATTTTGATCTCAGGTTAGTTTTTCATCGTTAATGTTTTGTTTTACTTCTTCAATTCTGTGACTGTTTTTTTTTTAATGCATGGTATGAAATCGATTCGATTTGTTATCTTTTGTTAGATCTTTTTGATTTTCTTTTTTTAGTTTTGATTTTTGTTATACTTGAGTTTTGATTTGCATGCAATTGTGATTTCATTTTCATTTCTTCTTCATAAATTCGTTGCTCTTTGTTAGTTTTTCGATTTTGAGATCTACATATACATGATTTAAGATGTTTTTGTTCTCTTCATATAAGTTTTTTATAACACGACCAAAGTTATTAATGGCGATTAATTGATAGATTGATTGATTTCTTCTGTTTTTGATTAAACAGAATGTGTACTTTCTTGTACACTGTATATGTTTCAGTTTATGGTTATTTTAAGATTGATTCAAAGGATAAATTCTATGATATGTTCAAATGTGATTCATATATATTTGCTTTTAAGTCTCTGTGTTAGTGGATTCTATATTAAGAAATTTCAGATGTGATTCAGATTTTTCTTGAGCTACCTCTGTTATTATATGTGATTTTTTTTAGATCTCTCGATCTCTTCATATTTGTGTGCTTTTATAACGCGTTTGATTTTATTTCATGATTTCTAATTGATAGAGTTTCTGATATCTTTTTATGGTGATATAACATGTGTACTTTATACACTGTATATGTTCTCTATATATGTATTTATAATACGCAAGGTATCAACCATGTCTAAGAAGGTTGTATACATATTGTACCATGTTTAAATGCATAGTTTGTTTTGTTTGAATCAACACTCTATTTTTGTTATTTTTCTGTAGATGTGTGTTTATGGGTGAAAATCGTTTCTGCCGATTTCGGTAAATGCGGTCGGTGAGTGAGAAACTGGTTTAAACCCTAAACAAATGTGCTGCACGTGAGCACTTTGTAGATTCGAGAGATCAATCTGTACAAGTCAGGCCTAAACCAAGAAATGGCCGTTTCGGACTTTGCTTCGGTCACAAAGTGGAGGAGAAGGGTTGATTTGGGGAGGGAAGCAGAGAAAGGTGTTGAGGAGAGTAGTATCTCGACTTGTATCAGAAAGTGAAAGCTTGGGAAGCTTGCAAGAGATGAAAACTTTTGGGAGATCTTGCAAAGTTGCCTTTCTGAGAGTGTAAGTGTAGTATATTTCTCCTGACCGAGACTTGTTGTCTGGTGGAAATAGGTAAGACCTATTTATACAAGTCGAGATTGAAACGTACTCGGCCTCATGAAGGAAGAGAGTAAAGGGTGAAATAATGGGAGGAGGTGGTAACCGCATGGTTTAATGGGTGAAAACGTTTTCACCATTATTTCCTCTTTTATTTGACCGCTTTATTCCTTTTCACGCTTTCTTAATGTGAGCGTAGTGTACGCCGCATGTCGTGGACCGCCAAACCAAAACCCTAAAGAAGCATCCCCGGTTTGTGTTGATGTATCGAGTGTTGGTTGCATCTTGAGTGCAAGTGGCGCGCTAGTGGCGCGTGTGGCATGTGCCAATGGCATGTGCGGAATGCCTTGGCGGTAGTTTGCACGGTTTGCAAGTTAGGCTACCAGCGTGTGTGTTTGGCATGTGCCAATGGCATGCACGGAATGCCTTGGTGGTAGGTTGCACGGTTTGCAAGTTAGGTTACCAGCGTGTGTGTTTGGCATGTGCCAATGGCATGTGAGGAATGCCTTGGTGGTAGGTTGCACGGTTTGCAAGTTAGGCTACCAGCGTGTGTGTTTGGCATGTGCCAATGGCATGTGCGGAATGCCTTGGTGGTAGGTTGCACGGTTTGCAAGTTAGGCTACCAGCGTGTGTGTTTGGCATGTGCGGCCATGTTAACCTAGTTGCAAGTCTTGCAAGCCTAGGGCGCTATGTTTGGCGTGGGCCAAAGGCATAGCGACTTGGAAATATGGCTTGCGACACGTGTTGGCATGTGCCAATGGCACGTGCGGCCATGTTGACCTAGTTGCAAGTCTTGCAAGCCTAGGGCGCTATGTTTGGCGTGGGCCAAAGGCATAGTGGCTTGGAAATATGGCTTGCGGCGCGTGTTGGCATGTGCCAATGGCACGTGCGGCCATGTTGACCTAGTGGCAAGTCTTGCAAGCCTAGGGCACTATGTTTGGCGTGGGCCAAAGGCATAGCGGCTTGGAAATATGGCTTGCGGCACGTGTTGGCATGTTCCAATGGCACGTGCGGCCATGTTGACCTAGTTGCAAGTTTTTGCAAACCTAGGGCGCTATGTTTGGCGTGGGCCAAAGGCATAGCGGCTCGGAAATATGGCTTGCGGCACGTGATGGCATGTTCCAATGGCACGTGCGGCCATGTTGACCTAGTTGCAAGTCTTTGCAAACCTAGGGCGCTATGTTTGGCGTGGGCCAAAGGCATAGCGTCTCGGAAATATGGCTTGCGGCACGTGTTGGCATGTGCCAATGGCACGTGTTGGCATGTGCCAATGGCATGTGCGGCCATGTTGACCTAGTTGCAAGTCTTGCAAACCTAGGGCGCTATGTTTGGCGTGGTCCAAAGGCATAGTGGCTTGGAAATATGGCTTGCGGCACGTTTTGGCATGTGCCAATGGCACGTGTGGACATGTTGACCAAGTTGCAAGTCTTGCAAACCTAGGGCCCTATGTTGGGCATCGGCCAAAGGCATAGCGGCTTGGAAATATGGCTTGCGGCACGTGTTGGCATGTGCCAATGGCACGTGTGGCCATGTTGACCTAGTTGCAAGTCTTGCAAACCTAGGGCGCTATGTTGGGCGTGGGCCAAAGGCATAGCGGCTTGGCATTGTTGCCATGGTGCGCAGGTGCGGCTTGGTTTGGCATTCTTTGTCATAGTGCGCAGGGGTGCGGCTTGGTTTGGCATTGTTGCCATGGGACGCAGATATGCGGCTTGGTTTGGCATTGTTGCCATGGTGCGCGGGGTGCGGCTTGATTTGGCATTGTTGCCATGGTGCGCGGGGTGCGGCTTGGTTTGGCATTGTCGCCATGGTGCGGGGGTGCGGCTTGGTTTGGCATTCCGCCATGGTGCGTGGGGTGCGGCTTGGTTTGGCATTCTTGCCATGGTACGCAGTATGCGGCTTGGTTTGGCATTGTTGCCATGGTGCGCGGGTGCGGCTTGGTTTGGCATTCTTTGCCATGGTGCGCAGGGTGCGGCTTGGTTTGGCATTGCTTGCCATGGTGCGCGAGGGTGCGGCTTGGTTTGGCATTCTTTGCCATGGTGCTAAAAGATGCGGCTTGGTTTGGCATTGTTGCCATGGTGCGCAGATGCGGCTTGGTTTGGCATTGTTGCCATGGTGCACGTGGTGCGACTTGGTTTGGCATTGCCGCCATGGTGCGCAGTGGTGCGGCTTGGTTTGGCATTCTTTGCCATGGTGCGTGATATGCGGCTTGGTTTGGCATTGGTGCCATGGTGCACATGATGCGGCTTGGTTTGGCATTGTTGCCATGGTGCGCAGATATGCGGCTTGGTTTGGCATTGTTGCCATGGTGCGCGAGTGGTGCGGCTTGGTTTGGCATTGCTGCCATGGTGCGCAGATGCGGCTTGGTTTGGCATTGTTGCCATGGTGCTACTGGGTGCGGCTTGATTTTGGAATTAGGGTTACGTGTTGAAAACCCTAATTTGGTATTTTGAAAAATACCCCTATTAATTATTTACACCCGAGTTAAATGCTCTTAGTTAATGTGTTGCGGGTAACACTAGATCATGGGGTTTTACGATTTTACCCTTGTCTAAAAACCACCATCAACATTAAGTCCCCTGCTTAGCTCGGAACAGGGGCTTTGTTGCGAGGTAAGCATAAGATGGTGACAGACTACCAACAACAAACCGTAAAGAGAATTGAGGGGCTTGTCTGACCTTTCATAAATAGGATTTGGAATCCTTGCCTCGGGGAGTTTTGCACAAATCGGGAGGCTGGCTCAATTGGTGGGGCCAGTGTAGCTTGGGCGACGTTGGGAAGTTGGCGTGAGTTGGGAAACTGATTGTGCTAGCTGGTGGGACCGGCGCAAGGTGTGGAAGCTTTGCGTGCTTGTAGGCGTGACTTGGGCGGTCATTGGGAAGTCGGTGTGAGTTGGGAAACTGATTGTGCTAGCTGGTGGGACCGGCGCAAGGTGTGGAAGCTTCACGTACTTGCAGGCGTGACTTGGGCGGTCATTGGGAAGTCGGTGTGAGTTGGGAAACTGATTGTGCTAGCTGGTGGGACCGGCGCAAGGTGTGGAAGCTTTGGGTGCTTGCAGGCGTGACTTGGGCGGTCATTGGGAAGTCGGTGCAATTGGTGGGGCCGATGCAGCTTGGGAGACATTGGGAAGTTGGGCGAGTTGGGAAACTGAGCGTGCTAGCCGGGTGGGACCGGCGCAAGGTAGGGGAAGCCGAGCGTGCTTTGGCGGGACCGGCGCAACTTGGGCGGCATTGGGCGTTCTTGTGAGCCCGCACGATTTTTGGTAAAGGGAAATCCTTCCCTATTTCGTAATCTTCACGCCCATATATATATAAAATCCCTTTCTCTCATCTTGCACCTTATTCCTTTCATCCTTTCCTACTAGTGGCGAGTCATAAAGAAAAACCAGCTTCCGTGTATGTCTTCCAAGACTTCTTTTGTTTCCCTTTTATGTAGGTGTAAACCTTAAGAGCGGGCATTTATATATTGCGCATATAATTTCTTGGCGTGTCTCTTGTAGAAAATATTGTATGTATGCGCCCAAGGGAAATATTGCATATATTATTCGAACCCGTAGAAAGTGCTCCATATATAATTTTGAACCCGAAGAAGGATATTGCAGACGCACTTGAGCCCGTATAAAATACCGCGTATAATTTCGAACCCCGAAGAAAATATTGCGTGTGCGTTTCGAACCCGTAGAGAATCGTATATGAATCCCGAAGAAGAATACCGTATATGTGCTTCATATGACTTCGAACCCGTAGGAAATATCGCGTATATGAATTTTCGGTCCCGAAGAAATATGCGCGTGCAATTTTTGAACCCGTAGAAAATGCTCCATATATAATTTTGAACCCGAAGAATGATAATCTGCAGACGCACTTGAGCCCGTATAAAATACTGCGTATATAATTTGAAACCCGAAGAAAATCTTCGCGGGTGTATTTTTGAACCCTCAAGAAAATATCGCATGTGTATTTTTGAACCCCGGAGAAAATACTGCGTGTGTATTTTTGAAACCGTAGAGAATGCTCCATATATAATTCGAACCCGAAGAATGATATCTGCGTGTGCGATTTTGAGCCGATAAAGAATACGCCCTTTCTCTCTCTTTTTTTTTTTTGTATTTCAGGTTTTCCTTTGTTGGGCGCGGTTACGTGTCAGGGAGATAATTTTGTCTTTCTCCGTGTGCAGATATCTTGTTACTAAGTTGTTATGAAGAAATCCGGTAAGATGTTACTCGAAGCAGAATTTCGCCTCATCGAAAGATGTCATAGTTCCAAACCGAACACGGATGATGAATTCTTCGTCAAAAAACTTGCCTCTGCTCGGAAGAATCACCTGTGTTTCGTGCCAATTTTGTTAACCGGTGGTGAAGATGAAAAGAAGACACGTTCGGTTCGCCAGAAGAACACCATACGGTTCGTCTTCATAAAGGGGTATATTCCTCTTCCAATATTGATTTCAGGATGTGCCAAAGCCCATTGCGTTCTTTTGATAGATGGGTTGAGTTCATGGTGCTGTTTCGAAGGGAGAGGATGGTGTTGGAAGGGCGCAAGATGTTAGCGCTGGAAGGATGCAAATTGTCAGCACAGAGTGTGATACTGTGGCTAGCATGCGCGTGTGGCATGTGTGCCTGGCATGTGCGTCTGGTAAGCGTTTCTGGTAAGCACGTCTAGTAAGCGTGTCTGGCAAGCGCGTCTGGCAAGAGCTTCTTTTCTTTCTTCTTCTGTTTCTTCTTTTGAAAAATGTCTAACTCAAGTTCGCAGGAGGAATCCGGTTCGGAGGATGATTTTGGGGTAGAGCCACACGAAAACCTGCCTTTGGTGACCACCGCTGGTGACTTGGAGATGGGCGTTAACCAATTGCCGGGCACAGATGTGGCTCAAACGGCGGATGATTCTCTGATGGTTGCTGTCGTAGACATGGAAGAAGACCCTTTGCGAGTCATGAGGCCAGGTGCAGGCACCATTTTTCATCCTCCGTAATTGGTTCCTTATCCAGTCATATCTTGGTTGGCGGCTTGACGTGCTTGGCTAAGCACGAGGCGTTGTACACGGTAATCGTTTCGAAGACGTTATTTCCGACTGGGAGCACCATCGCGACGTGTGCGTAGAAAAGGAGTTCAACACTTCGTGGTTTGTCGAAGGACTTCTTTGAGATCCAAAAGTTGAAAGATGCAAAGAATCGAAAGCCTTTCCTCCAAGGAGATTGGACGACAGGAGGTGGAACTCAAAAGCTTTCCAAGATGTTGACTATAAAGAGAGCGGCTCTTGAAGATGCAAAGTTGACTTTCTCCAAGAAGAGCAGACTTCTGTTGGATGATTTTCCTTGAACGTTTCTCTGTTGATCTTTCATTTAGGTTCTTCTTTTTTTTTTTTTGAAAGACATATTGGATGTCCTGGTTCAAAGCTTGACCTTTGATAGACAAGTGGTAGCTTTTTTTGGGTGTTGGATTATTTTCGGGATGAATGGTTTTGATAATATGACTTTGATTATGTTTTGGAAAGGAATATTGCTTCTATGAGAGTGTGTGCTAGCAATTGGCACAAGACTCAGAAAGATGACGGTTTTAATAGAACCTAAAAATAGATCGTATATCTTGTGCGGTCTAAATTTACTCACTTCATAGGTTTTGTGAACACGCCCCTCTCCGTGTAAAAGGCGGCTTTGCGGTAGCACGCCGATTAGTCCCCGATTCTTGGTAGCGTCTTCAACGAGTCTCCGGTTTTCGGGTGTAGTTTTAACAAGCGATAACCGGGTTGTCTCGGGCGGTTGAGTCGGACCGAGTCGCAAGTCCCCAATCGGTAGCATCTTCAACGAGTCCCAGTTTTTCGGTGTAGTTTTAACAAGCGATAACCGGTTGTCTGGCAGTTGAGTCGGACTGAGTCGCAAGTCTCCAATCGCTGGTAGCATCTCCAATCGGCAAGTCCCCAGTTTTCTCGTGTAGTTTTACAACTAGTAACCGGGTTGTCTGGTAGTTGCGTCGGATTGAGTCGCCTTCCCCCACCATCTTGACATCTGGGTTGAAGAACGAGATCGACGCCTCGACATTGTAGCCGATAGATCAATCCTCCCGCTGTGGTCGCCAATTGTTTATGGGTGAAAATCGTTTCTGCCGATTTCTGTAAATGCGGTAGGTGAGTGAGAAACGGGTTTAAACCCTAAACAAATGTGTCTGCACGTGAGCACTTTGTAGATTCGAGAGATCAACCGCACAAGTCCTTTAAAACCAAGAAATGGCCGTTCCGGACTTGCTTCTTGGTCACAAAGTGGAGGAGAAGGGTTGATTTAGGGAGGGAAGCAGAGAAAGGTGTTGAGGAGAGTAGTATCTCGACTTGTATCAGAAAGTAAAAGCTTTGGAAGCTTGCAAGAGATGAAAACTTTTGGGAGATCTTGCAAAGTTGCCTTTCTGAGAGTGTAAGTGTAGTATATTTCTCCTGACCGAGACTTGTTGTCTGGGTGGAAATAGGTAAGACCTATTTATACAAGTCGAGATTGAAACGTACCCGGCCTCATGAAGGAAGAGAGTAAAGGGTGAAATAATGGGAGGAGGTGGTAACCGCATGGTTTAATGGGTAAAAACGTTTTTCACCATTATTTCCTCTTTTATTTGACCGCTTTATTCCTTTTCACGCTTTCTTAATGTGAGCGTAGTGTACGCCGCATCTTTGTGACCGCCAAACCAAAACCCTAAAGAAGCATCCCCCAGTTTGTGTTGATGTCTCGAGTGTTGGTTGCATCTTGAGTGCAAGTGGCGCTGCTAGTGGCGCGTGTGGCATGTGCCAATGGCATGTGCGGAATACCTTGGTGGTAGGTTGCACGGTTTGCAAGTTAGGCTACCAGCGTGTGTGTTTGGCATGTGCCAATGGCATGTGCGGAATTCCTTGGTGGTAGGTTGCACGGTTTGCAAGTTAGGTTACCAGCGTGTGTGTTTGGCATGTGCCAATGGCATGTGCGGAATGCCTTGGTGGTAGGTTGCACGGTTTGCAAGTTAGGCTACTAGCGTGTGTGTTTGGCATGTGCCAATGGCATGTGCCAATGGAATGCCTTGGTGGTAGGTTGCACTGTTTGCAAATTAGGCTACCAGCGTGTGTGTTTGGCATGTGCCAATGGCATGTGCGGCCATGTTAACATAGTTGCAAGTCTTGCAAGCCTAGGGTGCTATGTTTGGCGTGGGCCAAAGGCATAGCGACTTGGAAGTATGGCTTGCGACACGTGTTGGCATGTGCCAATGGCACGTGCGGCCTTGTTGACCTAGTTGCTAGTCTTGCAAGCCTAGGGCGCTATGTTTGGCGTGGGCCAAAGGCATAGTGGCTTGGAAATATGGCTTGCGGCGCGTGTTGGCATGTGCCAATGGCACGTGCGGCCATGTTGACCTAGTTGCAAGTCTTGCAAGCCTAGGGCGCTATGTTTGGCGTGGGCCAAAGGCATAGCGGCTTGGAAATATGGCTTGCGGCACGTGTTGGCATGTTCCAATGGCACGTGCGGCCATGTTGACCTAGTTGCAAATCTTTGCAAACCTAGGGCGCTATGTTTGGCGTGGGCCAAAGGCATAGCGGCTCGGAAATATGGCTTGCGGCACGTGTTGGCATGTGCCAATGGCACGTGCGGCCATGTTGACCTAGTTGCAAGTCTTGCAAACCTAGGGCGCTATGTTTGGCGTGGTCCAAAGGCATAGTGGCTTGGAAATATGGCTTGCGGCACGTGTTGGCATGTGCCAATGGCACGTGTGGCCATGTTGACCTAGTTGCAAGTCTTGCAAACCTAGGGCGCTATGTTGGGCGTGGGCCAAAGGCATAGCGGCTTGGAAATATGGCTTGAGGCACGTGTTGGCATGTGCCAATGGCACGTGTTGGCATGTGACAATGGCACGTGTGGCCATGTTGACCTAGTTGCAAGTCTTGCAAATCTAGGGCGCTATGTTGGGCGTGGGCCAAAGGCATAGCGGCTTGGCATTGTTGCCATGGTGCGCAGGGTGCGGCTTGGTTTGGCATTGCTTCCATGGTGCGCAGGGTGCGGCTTGGTTTGGCATTCCGCCATGGTGTGCGAAGATGCGGCTTGGTTTGGCATTGTTGCCATGGTGCGCAGTGGTGCGGCTTGATTTGGCATTGTTGCCATGGTGCGCAGGGTGCGGCTTGGTTTGCCATTCTTGCCATGGTGCGCGTGGTGCGGCTTGGTTTGGCATTGCCGCCATGGTGCGCAAAGATGCGGCTTGGTTTGGCATTGTTGCCATGGTGCGCAGGGTGCGGCTTGGTTTGGCATTGTTGCCATGGTGCGCGAGGGTGCGGCTTGGTTTGGCATTCACGCCATGGTGCGCGGGGGTGCGGCTTGGTTTGGCATTGCTGCCATGGTGCGCGCAAGATGCGGCTTGGTTTGGCATTGTTGCCATGGTGCGCAGTATGCGGCTTGGTTTGGCATTGTTGCCATGGTGCGCAGGGTGCGGCTTGTTTTGGCATTGCTGCCATGGTGCACAGTATGCGGCTTGGTTTGGCATTGTTGCCATGGTGCGCAGGGTGCGGCTTGATTTTGGAATTAGGGTTCTGTGTTGAAAACCCTAATTTGTTATTTTGAAAAAAATACCCCTATTAATTATTTACACCTGAGTTAAATGCTCTTAGTTAATGTGTTGCGGGTAACACTAGGTCATGGAGTTTTACGATTTTACCCCTTGTCTAAAAACCACCATCAACAATGTGTACATACTTGTACACTATACTAGCATGCTCTCGGGGATGAATGCATGGCATGTTTTGTGGTTATGGATGCTAGAATTTGTTATTTTTTTCTGTGGATGTGTACATGTTTGTACACTAAAATTCTCTATAATGAACATATAACATTTCATGTGGTATGAATGCTAAAATTTGCTAGGTTTTTATACAGGTGCACAATTTTTTGTATACTAGTATATATGCTCTTTCTATGAAGGGATGGCATGTCTTATGGGTATGATGCTATAATTGGTTATTTTTTTGTAGAGTTGTACATGTTAGTACTCTAGTATGTGTTTCAATTTAAACTTAATTTTATGATCTGTTTTGTGGGTGTGGATGTTTGATTAGTTAGATTTTTGTATAATTCTACATGTTTATATACTAGTACGCTTTGTGATGAATTGATTGCATGTCCTGCGAGTATGTACGCTAGAGTTTATTATGTTTCTATATAGGTTTACATATTTGTACACTTGTATGCTCTGTAATGATTATTTTGAAGTTCATTTTTAACTTTAAGATTTTCGGGATCATATTTTTTGGGTGTATATAGTTGTACACATTGTTAATGTTAATGTGTACAGAGTTGTACATATTTTTGACTTTATGAATGGTATTACTAGGGTGCGTGAATCATTTGGTCGCAGTTAATGAAGATGGTTGGACCTGAATACGACGAAGAGATGATTACCTCTTGATTATTCCATTCATAAATGGTGGATGTCACTAGGGTAAGTTAATTTCTTTACCTTTGCAATTGAGCTTGAAACCTTATTTTGAGCATAGTTAACCCTAATAATGATGCGGATGATATTTGGGTCGATAATATGTCACACTTTAGACTCATTGGGTATTATTTAAATTTATATGTATGTATAAATTTAGGGACTCATAAGCTCAAAGTAATTTTATTCAATATGGGTAGTGATATTGTTGCTTAGGTACACGATTCAAGTTGTACGTGTGTATATGATTGTGCACGTTGTCCGGTCTCATTTATATATGTCACTTCTATGTGTATGGATGTGCACAGGTTGATTGTTTTAAAGATGTGCATAGTTCTGCAACTAAGTGTACATAGTTGTACACATGCTTTTTCTTAATGTATATATATTTATACACATGTTTGTTGTTTTTGAATCTGCGCATAGTCTTGCAACATTCTATTCTTTTTTTCCCAAATCATTTCATTCGTGCATATGTTTTATTTCCAGGTTGAAGATTATCATGTTGATGTCTAAGAGATGGGAAAAAGATCTTATAGGTAGAATCATTAGTCACATATCTAGGACTCCATTTGGAAGACGAAGAAATCAACGCATTAAAATTGCTAGAGAGAAGTAAAGAATACCTATGATGTGCACTGAGTGCTTTACTTTCACCTTCCTTGATGATTTATTACCATTCTTGCTTACGACTTTGTACTTTTTTTTTTCATGTAAACTGTTACGATGAATGTTACTATCTTATTTATTTTAAGAATTTAGATTGGTTTTTACTTCAGTACATGTGTCTTTATTTCTGCAAGTATGAATAATTTATAACATGTCAGTACATATTCAACATCATGTACACTTTGATTTTCTAACTCACAAGTAGATGTGCACCATCATGTACACCATTCTGTACACATGAAAAAAATACTTATAATAAACCATATAAATCTGGAAAAAAAAATCTGCATTCAAAACATCTATATTCAAACTAATAATAAGATTAATTCAAGGTTTTGCAAGTAATAATAGTTGTTTAAGAAAGTTAAGAAACATAGTTGTTAAAAGTTTAAGAAAGTTACAAACAACTTAAGCAGGTTTTAAACATAAATCAAGTTTTTTCTCTCCTACTCGCACGCCAATCTTGGTATTATTTATTTTGTGTGATATTCTACGCTTGGCAGACCACCGACGAAGTTTCGCAGTGTTCCGATGCTACCATCTCCAACAAGTATATACACACCTACAAAAATCGACAAATCCAACTTCAAAAACTATGAAAAATTTCATATATCCATGAGATAGCTTACCAGTGTACTAGCATGTATACCATGACATCCGCTCTTCGAAAATTATAGAACCCGTGACATTCATACCCACAAAAAGTTCATATATCCATGACATAACATACTAGTGTGCAAGTATGTACACACCTACAAAAATCTTAAAACCAATATTCATACTCGCACAAGAAAGTCAGCAGTGTACATGTATGTACACACCTATAGAAATCACATAATCTAACATTCAAAACCACAGAACATGTCATACTCCAATGACATGATACATCAGTGTACAAGTACGTACACACCTCCATAACTTTAACAAATCCAACATACATGCTCATACAAAACATGCCATATGTTCATGACATGATACAACCGTGCATAAGTATGTACACACCTATAGAAATGAAAAAAATCCAACATTTAAAACCACAAAACAGATCATATGCCCATAACATGATACAATGGCATACAAGTATGTATACTCCTAAAGATAACATGCACGTCGACGAAATAACCCACACATCCTTGAGCTGTCATATATGTGTACAAATCTGTATACAAGCACAACTAATTTAAGTAAAATAGAATTCATACTCACATGTTTTCGTACAAATCTGTATACAACTGCAAAAAATCTAACAAAAATAACATCCATGTTCACATAATAGTTCATACACCCCTGAAATAACATCTTGTATACAAATATGTACACTACCACAACAAAACTAACAAAAACAACATTCATGCCCACAGAACAGTCCATATATCCCTGAAATAAAACACATATTATTCTTATATTTTCTCTCTCTCACTACGACAAATATTCTTCCCGCTCTACGTGACCCCACTTTTCCACTCATCCTTTCCCTCCCCCATAAGAGTCGGCCTTTAAAACATAACAAGTTTATTGAAAGATTTGATTTTGAATAAAGATGAAACAACATATGTGATATGAAGATGAAACAACATATGTGTACTTATATGTACACTGATAATCGAAATGTTCAAAGATTTGATTTTGAATAAAGATTTGATTATGAAAATAAAACAACATATGTGTACTTATATGTACACCAGTAACATAAGTGATGGGAAAACAAGTTTAAAACACAACACAACTGGCTATATGAAGTGAAACAATATATTGGTGCACAGTTATGTACATTAGTAACACAAGTAATGGGAAAAAATGTTTGAACCACACAAAACAGGTCGTATGAAGATGAAACAGCACACTGGTGGACAAATATGTACACTAGTAACACGAGTGATGGGGAAAGACCTTCAAAACACACACAACCGGCCATATGAAGATGAAACAACATGCTGGTGCATAATTATGTACACTAATAACACAAGTGATAGGAAAAAGGCTTCAAAACACACACAACCAGCCATATGAAGATGAAACAGCATGCTGGTGCACAGTTATGTACACTAATAACACAAGTGATGGGAAAAATGCTTCAAAACACACAAAACATGCCATATGAAGATGAAACAGCACACCGGTGTACTGTTATGTACACTAGTAACACAAGTGATGGTAAAAAAGCTTCAAAAACACACACACACACGTCGTATAAAATGAAACAGCATGTTGTTGTACAGTTTCGTACACTAGTAACACAAATGACGAGAAAAAAGCTTCAAAACACACACAACCGGTCATATAAAGATGAAACAGCATGTTGGTGCACAGATCTGTACACTAGTAACATAAGTGATGGGAAAAAAGCTTTAAAACACAAAAATAAGACCAATATTTGTTACCTTTTCCTTTCTTAACTGGTGATGACTTTGAAGTTTTTGATGTCTTCTTATATGGTGATGATTTTGCGCTTTTTTACTACGGTTGATATTGAAACTCGCCGCATTCTTTTCGATTTTGATCTCGCCTCAGACTCGGTGATTTTGAAATTTCTTGTTCTTCAATCGATGTTGTATCTTCCGATAGTTCTTCTGCTTTCCTCTTTTGAACTGGTTTTTCCCAATCACCATGTTGTTACTTCTACTGCAATCATCAACGATTATGAAGCTTTAGGGTTTGATTATGAAAATTTAGGGTTTCGATTTGGGTTTTCTCAGTTAGGTTACAGTTTTTCTTTCTTCTCTTTGTTTTCTCCGATCTTCTTTTTTCTTCTCTCTGCTAAATGAAATAATTTATTTTTCCATTTTTAATTTCAGTTTTTTTGTTTTGAACGAACGTGTTGCATTCACCCTTAATGTGTCAGTTGCAAACTGTTTTCATTCGCCGTACGTGTGCTTTATGAAACGCGTGCGAAGGATAGCAGCGTCTTTACACAAATTTTGGACTAATTTGTACCTAGTCAACTAGGACTGGAATAATCTGTATACTTTGAGGCGTTTTCGTACGAAACCGTTTTTTTCCCTTGTTCTATTGTATGATCGTTGTAATTGAACATAATATTAATTCCCAAGGGGTAAAACCCAAAGTATTACAAATGTGGAAAAGGTGCTACTCGCTAGGAAATAGTACACTCGCAGAAATTACACATGAGTAAAATGATCTCCTCTCGGTCTTACAAAGGTATATATATATCTATAGTACTCCGAAATTCTCTGATAATGTTCCAAATTATTCAACTAAATTATTTTACGTTGTACGCGCGCGTGATGATCTTGGCATCTTTATATCTGATATCCTTTGATCCCTTTACCTTGGTAGCTTATTTGTACCCAGAAATATTTTCAGGCACTAAACGATGATTTTGGTGATGATCAGGTCTAGGGTTTTACAAAAACAAGCATAAAGATGATAGACACGAATTTAACGTGGTTCGGCATGGTTTGCCTACATCCACGGACGAATTCCCACAGGGAGAAATATTTTATTGATGTTTGGGTTACAATGATTTCTGATCCCTTTTAGGGTTTGCTGGTGTATTTTTCTCTAACAGGGCATATCTTTTTAGGGTTATAATTCCCCATATTTATACAGTTGAATACCTGGGTTAAACCCTAATTTTGAGATAAACTTCATGTGCAAGTAACTTGGTCAGCAAGTCATCCAGAAACTTACAGAATCTTCATCCAGGGTTTTTGCGCTGGGTCGGTGAAAACTTACGGGTTTGACCAACGACTTTGACTTTGACTGAAAGGGTTGACTTTTGATGTTGACGGCGACTATCTATCTTTGAATGGCAGACTACCTTGACTGTAGACATGGATGGAGACTGGATGGAGGCTGGTTGACTACACGACTGCAACATGGATCAAGGTCGTCTGGCAACATACCGTCAGTACTTGGCAGGAAACTAGTTGGCACTCGACTAACAACTTGGTCGACGGGGCCGTTGGTTAGCCTACCGCAATATGGCCGAAACCGCCGTAAGCGCGATTGGCAACTTGACTTCGACAGTTGACCTTCGGTTGACTTTGACCATTGACCGAAGGTTAACAGCTTTTTACCATCGACCAAAGGTTAACTTTGACCATTGCCTAAGGTTGACTTTTACCATTGACCGATCAATAACTTCGTGGAGCACTGGATAATCTGGTAGCTACTTCGGTTGGTAGGCTGGTGGCTGTGTTGGTTGGCTAGATGGCAATTTGAATAGTGGCTCTCTGGACAATTTTCTCGCCTAATATGTCAGAATTTTATCATGGTACAAACATCGTTTCCTCTTAACCTCCAACTTGTCATAGGTTAAGAAGTTCGCTTTTCCCTTTTGTATTGACAACCAATGATAAAATTCGCCCCAAGAGGGAATTATTGTTGTTGAAGCGTAAAATAAGTTTCCTTTGTTGTTTGTAAAAATCACAACCAGTGTCGCCCCCTGTGTGAATTTAATGAAATTGGAAGATCAACGGCAGTAGCTTCAAGATTTAACCATTGTTGTAGAAAATCTGGATCAAGGTTGAACTGGTCTGCAATGGAAGCGTGATACTAGAGCAGGGTAGCTGCATGAAACTGGAGTGCAATGATTACGAGCAAGAGATGACCCGAACAGTTACTGGTGAAATTGGATTGCAGTGATTGATGTGAGACAATTATATTGTTGAAAGTGAGCTGCACCTGTTGATGCAAAATTGGACAGCAGCTGTTGAATCAAAACTGGGCTGCAATGATTGATGCGAAACTGAATTGCAGCAGTTGCCAATCACTTAGACTAGCAACAGTTGTTGGAATAGATGAGTTATCTTTGAAGTCACTGAGCTAGAATATGTGTCGTCTTTTGTCGCGAACGAAACTTAAGTTTGCGGGCTAACAGTAACAAAAGGTTCTAACCATATGTGGTTTCGAGTTTCTTATCTACTTGTATCGCTAATTGTTGGAAGTTAAACCAAGATATGGTGATTTGGTTCGTGGATCAACATATGATGTTGATCCAAATCCAATGGATCAATCCGCCGCAGCTTGACGCAATCATGTTGGATCAACAGAGTTGTTGACACACTCGTACGATATTTGGAAGTTGAGTTAACTAGAAGAGCAAGTTGTGTCGGTTTCTTGTTTTAGAGTTTTACTATATTTAGTGTTTCTTTGTGTTTCTAGAAGTGTGCTTTATTTAGAGTTTGATTTTATTAGGAAAGTACTTTTAGTGATTGTCAAGTTTGTGAGACTATAAGTAGGCTATTAAGCCATGAGAGAATATACACCAAACTGATTATCAATGTAATCATTTTATTTGCTTCCGCGTGTGCTCTCCTCTCTCTTGCTCGATCCTACATTTGTTATCAGAGCTAGGTGAGAGGAAGAGGGAGGATATGAAGATAGGTTAAAGAAGTTTTTTCGGTGGAGAATTGTTTTTCGTTAAAGAAGAAGAAGTTGTGTGATGTTCTGGTTTTAAAATTGGAGTTTGTCAAGATGTGTTAGTTTTTGAGAGTTTAAAGGAAGGTTTCAAAAAAATAAATAAATTTCGAAGGCTTGTCAAAAGAATTGCCTCTGTTCTGTCAGAGGAAAGAAGATGTTGTCTTGAAAGCAAGTTTGCTGACATGAGAGTTCGATTCAAAGATGTTGTTTAGGGTTTGTTCGTGAAGGTGTTGAAGCATTGGTGCTGCTGTTATACGAGGAGATTTTGATGCTAGGTGTTGGCAGTGGTGACTAAGAAAGAGCTCGAGCTGGTGATGAAACTCGATGGAGGAGAAGAAAAGCTGCTGTTGGAATCAATGGAGCTGTGATAACGTTGGTGGACAGAAGAACGAGTATGTGATGTTGCTGATGAAATATGGGAGTTCAGTGAAGAAGAGTTGAGTTAGATACTTTGTTTGAGGTGATGGTAATTAACACAAGGAGAGAATTTTTTTGCTGATGCTTATCTGCAAGTGCCAGGAGAAGTTTTGGAATTGATATTTTTACTAAGTTCATGAGTTCTGGTGCGTAGTTGCTAAATATTAGGGTTTCAAGATAACCTAAAAATCAGCTGAGAAAGAGCTTGTAGCCGAGAAGAACGGAAAACGGAGTCTGCTGTTGTGCTCGACGGGAATAAGACGTTGGCAAGGGCAGGTGCTGGAAGTTGAGCTCGCTATGATTGGAACTGTAGTTTGTGAGAAGTTTGGGTGCGATCAACCAACGGTGCTATGTTGCTGCTTGATTTTACAGAGACAGGGAGAGTAAAATAAAAAAAGGTGGTTCTGCGGTGTCAAGAACATGGAACTGGTTTGAGAAGAAACGCAAGTTGCTGCCATTAAAGTCATGGTTTTGGATGATGGAGAAGTTGACTGAACATGGCGATGTTTTCCAGAGCTTAGGGGTTTCACTACCCTAAGATCAGAGATGGTTTGCTGCTGCCAATGACATAAAAAGGTAACTTGATAGTTGTTATTGCTGTGAGACTAAGAAGAAGAAGTTTGAGCTGGGAACTGAGGTGAGAAGCAGTCGAAGAGTGAAGCCACGATGGGTTAGATGGTTGATACTGTGAGATTGACACGGGTTTTAAGGACATAAAAATTAAAAAAAAAAATTTAGGCGAAGAGAAAATCAGTGGAAAATTAATCTGGTGTTTCTGTTTGGAAGTTATGGATTCGAAGATTAATGGTTTGTTTTCAAAGTTCATAGTTTGTCGACGCCAAAGGAAAGTTTGGATTGATTACTCGTGGAAGAGATGGATGTGATTGTTGAGTCCGGGAATAGTTGGCTTTTGATGATTAGTGTGAACAAAGACGAGTTGGTCTTGAGTAAACCAAAGAAGACGGTGTTATGGCAGAGCATTGTTTGATAAAGAAGTTTGAAGAAGCTTAGGGTGCGTGGTTGATTCGAAGGGTTAGGTTATGGATTCGAAATAGACGCAATAGAGGATCAAAGATGGTATTGCAGTCAGAAGACCAGTACAGTTTGATGGAGGATCAAAGTTGGTATTGCAGTCAAGAAGGATTGGTACAGTTTGATTAAGGTGATCGAATTCAAGGTCTTAGAATGACAAGGAATGTTGGTGATGTTTGAGCTTAAGCGAGGAAGATAGCATGTAGGAGTTTAAGCTCAAACATGTTGGAAGATTGAAGTGTGGTTGAAGAGTTTGTGAGAAAAACTTGGAAAACCTACAAAGTGTGGCAGACTTTGTGTTAGTTATTGCTTGTGGCAGAAGCATAACAAAAAGAAAGATTGTGAGAGAATCTTGAAGAACAAAGAAGTGTGAAGGTTTCGCAACAATAGCGTGACTGGAACAAGAGAAGAAGAAACAACAACCACTACGGGAAAAATCATCATTTACAACACTGTATTAGGGTTGTAGTACCCCTACTACAACGCTTTTTTGTGTATTGTGTAGGTGGGGTATTGTAGAAAGTCCAAGTTGTTCTACAATACTTGACTAAGTGTTGTTAAGGGTGATGTGATTCATGGTTTGACAATATTTTGCCAAAGTTGTGATTCTCTTTCGATTTTTTTTGAAAGCCTAACACAACCCTTGTTTGTTGTTGTAGGAGTATCTTGGACAACACAAGTAGTGTATCGTAAAAATATGTAACACAACACTTGTATAAGTTGAAGGTCTATCTTAGACAACCTAGGATGTGTATCGTAGAAATATGTAACACAACACTTGTGTAAGTTGAAGGACTATCTTAGACAACTTAGGATGTGTATCGTAGAAATATGTAACACAACACTTGTATAAGTTGAAGGAATATCTTAGACAACCTAGGATGTGTATCGTAGAAATATCTAACACAACACTTGTATAAGTTGAAGGACTATATTAGACAACCTAGGATGTGTATTGTAGAAATATGTAACAACTCTTATTACTATTATGAATAAAATTTGCACGATACTTGTTAGAGTTGTAGAATTATGTTGGACAACACCTAGTTATGTCGTAAAGATATTCTTTCACAACCTTTGGTTTGTGTAGTTGAAATATGGAACACAACTCTTATTAGAAGTTGTGTGCATATAACTATTTTGAAAAAAAAATTATAACTGAATCGAATTGCCGAAAAATAACATTCGCCAGTGTTAAACACACACACACTCAAAAATGACAATTATATAGATGTTTGGTACCAAACTTTAAGTTTCCCGAACACACTCCAAAGTAACGATGGTCAAGTCGTAAATTGTAAAGGTTTTAAAGAGTCAATTATCGTTGTCTCTGTTTGTTTTCGGCCCTCTCTTCCTTGGTGCTACCGCACTTGGTTTTGTTGCCGATGGCTTTGCCGATGCCTTCTTCTTTCCACCTTTTAGCGCTGCAGTGTCTCAAACTCATCATCCGACCCTTTCTCCTCCGGAATAGTGTTCATCCGCTCATCGTCATTTCTAATCATAGAAGTAGTCTTTTTCTGGCCGCAAAGGCTCGTTTGGGTACCACATCCTTCTCAGTTTCTACATAAATGGGAACAAAACAGATGAATTAATTACGATGTCTCAAAAGAAACATGGGAATCAAAACATTAAGAATTTGGACACAACAACTCCATTAAAGTTCAAATAGCTAAATAAAACAGGGAGTAAAACCAACTGAAAAACAAATGAAGACACAGATTTGATAAATGTCTCTTTTAGGGGTATACATTTCATCTCTAAATGGATCATATAGATCTTTGTTACAACATAGGTTCAAGAATGCCATTCGTCTGGACATGGATATAAGAATCATATGAGAATTTATCAATAGGATTTCACCGATATATTTATCTGAACGTTGTATCGTATGATGTAAACACAACCAAGATATACTAATCCAATCCCAGTTTAGTGCTAGGTGTTGAAGATATGAATCAACAGCTGATTCTATAGAAAATCTAGCTTCCAAAGATTATGAATTACTAAGACCGTCGAGCAAGAAACTATTCGGAAACGTACCTACGTAAACAAGGATACAATTTAAGTGCTCCGACATACACTACAAGGCTGTGATTACATTACCTTTATCTCGGAGAAGAATCGAGGTTAGATGCAGCAAGACGCTCCGTAAGTGAGGGTACTTCATCCTCTTCATAACTAACCTTCCAAAGAGGGAAGCAGTTTGTCCGAGACCCACCGGTGATCACCACAACAAAACCCAAAATTTCATCGCTCCATCCCAATCAGATTCCCCGTGACAATCTCCGTAACTATGCCTCCGCTTCATCAACCTTTATGACATGATCCGTGTCAAGTTGATCAAGGGCAAGAAGTTTGTCTCTCGCTCCGTGAATGAGAGCTCATTTATGGCTGGCTCATCGTTTTTCAAGATTTAGCAAGAGTTCCTCCGATCCCGCAAAACAACTAATTTAACAGTTCATTAGCTAACACTATTAGGAATTTAATATAAGAACATAATAGACTTTACAACATGGATAAACTCCATGCCCACATAGTGAAAAGAACAAAGCAAATCACTTTAATCAAAGAAGCCTTAAACTCAACACTATTTACCAAAAAAATATACTATCCATACAAGCTACAAATGTACAGCGAAAAAATTATAGGCGATCCCTAAGGAGAGAAACAAAGAAAGAGAAAATCTAAATTAATACCAATTCACTTTTATCATCTCAGTGGACCTCTACATGGATAGAGACGCAAGAGTTTATTTCTTTGGGAACTAGAAAAAGCGTCAAAAGAGAACTTCGTCGGCATGGACACTTGACAAGGAAGAGGCTACCAAAAAAGAATATGTATGACCGATTCTTATATACTTTTTATTCCTACTTGTAGGAAAGTTAAAGAAAACTTTATCTTTTGGAGCTACTAACTACCAAGTTCATAAGAATCTGGTTTACAGGTCAATAAAATTAGTTTCTGTTTTCATTTTTCTATATTCATTTAGTCATGCATTCTTTAAAACTAACTACCAAGTTCATTTAAAGAGAACGTTAAGTGTGAATTACAGACTGTGGTTTGAATAATAGATGGCAATAGTTTTACCTGTCTTTCCCTAACTCCAGTTAAAGGTCACACACATACTGCAGTTCTTCATCCTTCACATACTTAGGTTCAAACTTAGGTGGACCTCGCCACTTTGAAACAGGATTGCAAGTAACAACCACAACTGTCTCTGAGTACGGATCCACAAGTACTTCAGATACTTATTTATCCTTAAGCCATTTCCTGAAATAAACAAAAAAAAAATAAGAATCAATCAAAAAAAAACAAAAGGCAAAGGTCCTGGAGATGAATCTTTAATGGAATGCTACGTCAGACTACCAGATACAACATTAAGAGGGTATTACAACTTGATGAAGAAATATCCAGAACTGGACTTAGTCAGAAACAAATTTTTCGAGATGTCATTACTTGTGGTTTTTCTTGATGTCTGTCGTGTTGGAAATGAATTTGTCCTCCAAAAGTTCATGTCTCTCAATACTGCAGTGTGACCTCAGCAACCTCGCTCCAAGACCTCCAAGGCCACATCGAACTAGATAAAACGAATCAGGTTCCTTCTCTTTTGAAATCTCTATTGTTCCTTAGCAGTTGAAACTAGTTTCATGCTAATGACTTGCGCATCAATGGGAGGCAATCTTGACCAGGGTACTACAACAACAGCAACAAACAACAATTGTAAGACAACAATTAATCAAAATACAACAACACATTCTATATCAATAATTCCTATAGTTAATAAATTGATACCTCATCTGCAATACTTTATCGGATTCTACGTTGTATAGATGCCTGAATCTGATTCTCATTTTCCTACCAAACCCTCCATCTCCTCAATTCCTCCTCCAATTTCTTCTTCCCTCTTTTCCACCTTCTTCTTCTCAATCCCCTTCTCTATATCCTCCTCTACCTGGTTCACCTGTTTACACCAAACATTATAGAATCAACATACAAAACTTACAAATCCAAAATAAAATTTCTATAATCAAAATCAACCAAATCAAAAACAGAGAATCAATTCAAAGAGTTGAACTTATTCATCATATTTTCTAGCAAGACCACTGCCTTTTTACAGACCTAATTATTCAATAATCGAACCCCCAATTTCTTATTTGATTCTCTCTTCATTTATGTCTTCTCCGCTTCATCAATTGTTGTAGAACCCTAATTCAGCTCCATCTGCTCCAGAAATCTATCCTCCCGGCATCAACCATTCTCAGTTCAAAACCCATCTCCAAATCAGATCTGCAATTACTCACGAATCCAACAAAAACCCCTGTCTCCAAAACATTCTGGACCAATCATAAACATCATTTGCTGCCAATTCGAACTCAAGAAGAAACCCATTTTATCTGAGCTCGAACCCTAACTTCTAATTCATGAATCACCCCAATCTATACTTTAGTGAACAACCACAGAAACCCATCGATTTCATTAGTTTTAAGTCTTCGTCTCTCGTCTCAATTTCGGTTCGTAACCGCCTTCATCTTCTCAATCTCGTAACCCTAACTCCAACACGAGTAAAAAGCATAGTTAAGAAACCGATGAAAGCACTCATTTCGCTTCCTTCTTTCTTTATGAATCGAACAGCCTACACCCTATTCTTTGAATCCACCAAAGAACCTTCTCAAATCAACAAAGAAAATCGATTTCTTCTCCGATTTCTTCAACAACGACCAAATCCAAATTTGTGACACAAATTCTTATGTAATAAGAATTCAAACATACCCCATCTCTTGATTCTTCCATTAGCAAAGAACAACTTGTTTCATTGCAACCAATTTCATCTTTGAATTTCCGCATTTCCTCACCGGTTTCTCAGATTGGTAATGAAGCCGCCATCAGTTTCAGGTGAAGAAAATAAACAGAACTAATGATGAGATAAATAATCATAATAAAACAAAATGAAGCGGCAACTCATTTTAGTTGAATCCATGGCAGATCTGTAAGTGGAAGAAGAAGGCGGAGGAAGCCATTGCAATTACAGCGGAAGAAGACCCAATCTCATATGAATCGAATGGAATGGAATGGGGTTTCGGCTGCTAGGGTATACAGTCAAAGTAACTATGGGCCGTAGATTAGGAAGGTCATACAGATTGTACAAATTCTTGGATATCGTTGAACGGTAGAGATTTTATTAGGGAAGGTCATACGGATCAACACTAGTATGTGAGAAGTTTGTGTTTCTTTGCTAAATTGTGCTTCTTTGCTAAACTAAATTTGGTTTTAGTATCAACTTTCGATATGAAAAAAATCAAAAAAATCAATAAATTTAAGATATTATTATGAACCTTCGGTTATAAAAATTTCCTAAAAATATAGGAGTGAAGCTGAAAAATAAGAAATGAATTCGATAATTGGTGTGTTTCTTTGTGCTTTCTCTTTGTGCTTTCTCTTTGTGCTTTCTTTTTGTGATTCTGGTTTGAATTTCGACTAGTCACATAGGTCATGAAGCCATTTTAACTAGTCGTACAGGTCATGAACTTCAAGTGTGGGTACAACGACATACAAACTATGAACCAAGAAGACGGCGGGTTCTCGACTTCAAACTTAGCAGATACATCATCGAAATCGATAAATATGAATCTCAATGTGGATTCGAACTTAAAATTCGGTATAACGACAAACAAACTATGAACCGTGAAGCTCTGGGTGGGTCATGACTTCAAACTTAGCAAGATATGTCATCAAAATCAATAAATATGAAGCTCAATGTCGATTCAATCTTCAAATTCGGTATAATGACATACAATCTATGAACCACGAAGCTCCCGGAGGGTTATGACTTCAAACTTAGCAGAAACTTGGTAAGTACGACGAATCCATCCATTTCTTGGTGTAAGATTCCTTCGAATATTCTTCAAACCTTAAACAAACCATATTTTTCGCATATTGTATGCAAACCAGTCTCTCGAGATCGAAACACGCCGCGAGTGGACTACTCTAAGTCGAAACTTGGTAAGAATTATGAATCTATCCATTTATTGTAAGATTCCGTCTGAATATTCTACGAAACCTTAAACAAACCCTATTTCTGCATATTGTATGCATACCAGGTTCCGAGATCGAAACCTGGACGAGAGTTGACTACGATAAGTCAGAAACTTGGTAAGAACGACGAATCCATCCATTTACAGGTAAGATTCCTTCGGAATATTCTACGAAACCTTAAACAAACCTTATTTCTGCATATTGTATGCAAATCGTGCTCGAGATCGAAACTTGGCCGCAAGTTGACCGCTATAAGTCGAAACTTGGTAAGAACGAATAAACCATCCATTTACAGGTAAGATTCCTTCGAAATATTCTATGAAACCTTAAAAAAACCCTATTTCTGCATATTGTATGCATACCAGGCTCCGAGATCGAAGGCCGTGAGTTGACTAATCTAAGTCAGAAACTACTTGATAAGAACGACGAATTCATCCATTTACAGGTAAGATTCCTTCAAGATATTCTACGAAATATTTAAAAAAACCCTATTTCTCGCATATTGTATGCGTACAGATCCGAGATCGAAACCCGCCGTGAGTTCACTACTCTAAGTCGGAAACTTGGTAAGAACGATTTAATTCATCCATTTACTGGGTAAGATTCCTCCGAGATATTCTACGAAACCTTAAAAACCCTATTTTCGCATATTGTATGCGTACAAGGATCCGAGATCGAAACCTATCCACGAGTTGACTACCTCGTAAGTCGAAACTTGGTAAGAATGACGAATCCATCCATTTACAGTAAGATTTCTTCGAGATTTTCTACGAAACCTTAAAAAAACCCTATTTCTGCATATTGTATGCGTACCAGGATCCGAGATCGAAATCTTGCCGTGAGTTGACTACTCTAAGTCGGAAACTTGGTAAGAACGACGAATTCATCCATTTACAGGTAAGATTCCTTCGAGATATTCTACGAAACCTTAAAAACCCTATTTCGCATATTGTATGCGTACATCTCAGATCCGAGATCGAAACCCGGCCGTGAGTTGACTAATCTAAGTCGGAAACTTGGTAAGAACGACGAATTCATCCATTTACTTGGTAAGATTCCTTCGAGATATTCTACGAAACCTTAAAAAACCATATTTCTGCATATTGTATGCGTATAAGGATCCGAGATCGAAACCTAGCCGCGAGTTGACTACTGTAAGTCAGAAACTTGGTAAGAATGACGAATCCATCCATTTACAGTAAGATTTCTTCGAGATTTTCTACGAAACCTTAAAAAACCCTATTTCGCATATTGTATGCGTACTCAGATCCGAGATCGAAGGCCGTGAGTTGACTACTCTAAGTCGAAACTACTTGATAAGAACGATTTAATTCATCCATTTACGGTGTAAGATTCCTTCGAGATATTCTACGAAACCTTAAAAAAACCTTATTTTTGCATATTGTATGCGTATACGAGGATCCGAGATCGTAAACACGGACGTGAGTTGACTACTCTAAGTCAGAAACTTGGTAAGAACGACGAATTCATCCATTTACATGTAAGATTCCTTCGAGATATTCTACGAAACCTTAAAAAAACCCTATTTCTGCATATTGTATGCGTACCAGGATCCGAAATCGAAACCTAGCCGCGAGTTGACTACTGTAAGTCAGAAACTTGGTAAGTATGACGAATCCATCCATTTACAAGTAATATTCCTTCAAGATTTTCTACGAAACCTTAAAAAACCCTATTTCGCATATTGTATGCGTACAAGGATCCGAGATCGAAACCTAGCCGCGAGTTGACTACTGTAAGTCAGAAACTTGGTAAGAATGATGAATCCATCCATTTACATGTAAGATTCCTTCGAGATTTTCTACGAAACCTTAAAAAAACCCTATTTCTGCATATTGTATGCGTATTCGGGATCCGAGATCGAAGGCCGTGAGTTGACTACTCTAAGTCGAAACTACTTGATAAGAACGACGAATTTATCCATTTACATGTAAGATTCCTTCGAGATATTCTACGAAACCTTAAAAAAACCTTATTTCTGCATATTGTAAGCGTACCAGGATCCGAGATCGTAACCTGGCCGTGAGTTGACTACTCTAAGTCAGAAACTTGGTAAGAACGACGAATTCATCCATTTACATGAAAGATTCCTTCGAGATATTCTACGAAACCTTAAAAAAACCCTATTTCTGCATATTGTATGCGTACCAGGATCCGAAATCGAAACCTAGCCGCGAGTTGACTACTGTAAGTCAGAAACTTGGTAAGTATGACGAATCCATCCATTTACAGGTAAGATTCCTTCAAGATTTTCTACGAAACCTTAAAAAAACCCTATTTCTGCATATTGTATGCGTACAAGGATCCGAGATCGAAACCTAGCCGCGAGTTGACTACTGTAAGTCAGAAACTTGGTAAGAATGACGAATCCATCCATTTACATGTAAGATTCCTTCGAGATTTTCTACGAAACCTTAAAAAAACCCTATTTCTGCATATTGTATGCGTACCAGGATCCGAGATCGAAGGCCGTGAGTTGACTACTCTAAGTCAGAAACCACTTGATAAGAACGACGAATTCATCCATGTACGGGTAAGATTCCTTCGAGATATTCTACGAAACCTTAAAAAACCCTATTTCTGCATATTGTATGCGTACCAGGATCCGAGATCGAAGGCCGTGAGTTGACTACTCTAAGTCAGAAACTACTTGATAAGAACGACGAATTCATCCATTTACAGGTAAGATTCCTTCGAGATATTCTACGAAACCTTAAAAAACCCTATTTCTGCATATTGTATGCGTACAAGGATCCGAAATCGAAACCTAGCCGCGAGTTGACTACTGTAAGTCAGAAACTTGGTAAGTATGACGAATCCATCCATTTACAGGTAAGATTCCTTCAAGATTTTCTACGAAACCTTAAAAAAACCCTATTTCTGCATATTGTATGCGTACAAGGATCCGAGATCGATACCTAGCCGCGAGTTGACTACTGTAAGTCAGAAACTTGGTAAGAATGACGAATCCATCCATTTACATGTAAGATTCCTTCGAGATTTTCTACGAAACCTTAAAAAACCCTATTTCTGCATATTGTATGCGTACCAGGATCCGAGATCGAAGGTCGTGAGTTGACTACTCTAAGTCAGAAACTACTTGATAAGAACGACGAATTCATCCATTTACAGGTAAGATTCCTTCGAGATATTCTACGAAACCTTAAAAAAACCCTATTTCAGCATATTGTATGCGTACAAGGATCCGAGATCGAAACCTGGTCGTGAGTTGACTACTCTAAGTCAGAAACTTGGTAAGAACGACGAATTCATCCATTTACAGGTAAGATTCCTTCGAGATATTCTACGAAACCTCAAACAAACCCTATTTCGCATATTGTATGCGTACTGTGATCCGAGATCGAAACCTAGCCGCGAGTTGAATAATTCGTAAGTCGAAACTTGGTAAGAATGACGAATCCATCCATTTACAAGGTAAGATTCCTTCGAAATATTCCACGAAACCTTAAACAAACCTTATTCTCGTATATTGTATGCATACCTGGCTCCAAGATCGAAACCTGGCCGCGAGTTGACTACTCTAAGTCAAAAACTTGGTAAAAATGACGAATCCATCCATTTACAGGTAAGATTCCTTCGGTATATTCTACAAAACCTTAAACAAACCTTATTTTTGCACATTCTATGTATACAATGCTCCGAGATCGAAACCTGGTCGCGAGTTGACTACTCTAAGTCAGAAACTTGGTAAGAACGACGAATCCATCCATTTACAGGTAAGATTCCTTCGAGATATTCTACGAAACCTTAAACAAACCTTATTTATGCATATTCTAGGCATACCATGCTCCGAGATCGAAACCTGGCCGCGAGTTGACTACTCTAAGTCAGAAACTTGTGAAAATGACCATATTACCCTTCTTGGAAATTAATGCAATAATAAATATTATGAAGACTATGAAAATGACCAGACCACGCTTATCGGAAAATAAGTAAATTAAATATTATAAATTGTTAAAAATCACCATATTACCCTTACTAGAAATAAAGGTAATAAATATTATGGAGACTGTGAAAATTACCAGACTACCCTTATCTGAAGTGAGTAAAGTAAATATTACATATAGTGAAAAATATATGTAGTTATTTACAGAGAAGGAGTGTATGTGATTGTTTACATAGAAGGCTTCGTGTTGTTTGTGGCTCAGTCACCTGAGCATTATTTTTGAGCATTACATTTTGTTTTACAACTCTTATGAAGGGTTGTCATAAAGTTAGTGTATTAAAGAACCACAAACTTGATAGAACATGTAATAGTGTAGGTATGGTTAGTGGTGTAGACTTCCATACAGGAGGTTGAGGATCAAATCCCCCATCCTCATTTCTTCTAATGTTCTATATTTTTACTTCAACAACACTTATAAGTGTTGTTATACATTTTTAAAAAAAAGAAAAAAAGGCCAAAACTTGTGAACGGTAAGGATGGTTGATGAGCTAGATGTCCATGCAGTAGATTCATGTTCGAATCTCCCTATAACCTCATTTTTTCCAACATTATATATTTTTACTTCAACAACACTTATAAGTGTTGTTGTAGGTTTCTATTTAAAAAAAAGAAAAAACGAAACTTGTGAACCGAAAGGGTGGTTGATGAGCTAGACTTCCATGCAAAGAGGTTCATGTTCGAATCTCCCTCTAACATTTTTTTCATTATCATATTTTTGTGTTCTTCAACAACACTTGTCAGAATTGTGATAGGCTAAGTCACTACATATATGGAACATTATATATTTTTACTTCAACAACACTTATAAGTGTTGTTATAGGTTTCTATTTAAAAAAAAGAAAAAAATCAAAACTTGTGAACTGAAAGGGTGGTTGATGAGCTAGACTTCCATGTAGTAGGTTCATGTTCGAATCTCCCCTCTAACATATTTTTCATTATCATATTTTTGTGTTCTTCAACAACACTTGTGAGTATTGTGATAGGCTAAGTCACTACATATATGGAACAACGTTGTTATAGCTAAATGTCGTCACAACTGTTTTGCTTAAGGAGTTGTCGTTTGTTTTCTTAGCGCAACCCCTTGTTTCCTAAGGGTTGGCAGTGATGATATACGACAACTCTTCCTTTGAAACCAGTTGTAAAACATAGGACTTTCTACAATACTTAGCGAAGCGTTGTAAATCTCTAGTTGTAGATGTATATTTTTCCTGTAGTGAACAAGGTTGTGAAGAAAGAGAAGTAATCACCAGGGGGTGATGTGTGAGAAGACAACAAAAGGAGGTTAATACCTATGAGTTGTTGAGTTTGAGACGTCACAAGGCTGTGAGCGTGAAACAAGATTGTAGGCGAGTAAAGTCTACAAATTGAGTGAAGCAGTCCCAGTGGGGATTTGGCTAGAGAAGTGAAGAAATTCCAGTGTGGAATTTGAAGAGTTGAGTGGAAATACTGCGAGTGAAGTAGGTAAACAAGTGTTGAGTTTGAGCTACAATGCTCAGTGAAGAAAGTTGAAGATGAGCTACAATGCTCAATGATGAGTTAAAGAATTTGGTTTTTGTGTTTGATTAGCAAGTTGTATAGAGCACAATGAGGTGTTTCTAGCTTGTTATGGTTGATGTTCCGCTGCGATGAAGAAGAATGTGAAGATTGTTTGAAGATTGTTGTTAAGCAAAATTAGAAGATTGCTTCGTTTTAGTTGGTTTGTTATATGTGTTTCGTTTTTAGTTAATTAGTTTGTTATTTGTTCTTTGTTTTTGAATTGAGTTTGAGTTTGATGACGGAATTCCGGTGAGATCATGAAGTTTGGGATAAGCTATAATCGAGTATCAAGGAGTAAGGGTTTGTTTGGTGGTTTCTTTGAAGAAGAATGAGAAAAAGACAAGAACGTGTTAACGTTTATCAATGGAAGAAGAGGAATGGAAAATGAGAAAAGACAAGGACGTGCTAACGTTGATCAATGAAAGAGGATGAGGAGTAGAAGAGGGTTACGGAATTCTCGTTGAATGATATCTTGGTTTAAGGGAGGATGTTGGAAGTTAAACCAAGATATGGTGATTTAGTTCGTGGATCAACATATGATGTTGATCCAGTCCAAATGGATCAACTGCTGCAGTTGACGCAGTCATGTTGGATCAACAGGAGTTGTTGACACACTGTGCGATATTTGGAAGTTGGAGTTAACTAGAAGAGCAAGTTGTGTCGGTTCCTTGTTTTAGAGTTTTACTATATTTAGTGTTTCTTTGTGTTTCTAGAAGTGTGCTTTATTTAGAATTTGATTTTATTAGGAAAGTACTTTGAGTGATTGTCAAGTTTGTGAGACTATAAGTAGGCTATTAAGCCATGAGAGAATATACACCAAACTGATTATCAATGTAATCATTTTATTTGCTTCCGCGTGTGCTCTCCTCTCTCTTGCTCGATCCTACACTAATCTAGGCGTTTTTATGTTTTATATTATTTGGTCTAATTTTTATTAGGGTTGATGCTTGGATTTCATTTTCTTTCAAAAGAAATATTTAATAGATTAATTTGTTATTCAAGTTCTGGACTTTCAGATGTATGTTGAGATATAAACCGATCCATGGTAATAAAAATTGAATTCTAAGTAATCTAATTGAGTTTAAATGGTACTTTGTTTTGAAAGTTTTGTTCGTTCCGTGGGCTTGGCTCTAATGAATCTGAATGTTTCTTTTCAATTTTAATCACTTTTGGTTTATCTGTCTATGTTGGTTTGGGAAACAATGCTACATTTTTATTCAAGGATGAAGATTTACATAAGGTTTCCACTGGAAAAATGGACTCTCAGCTTGTGTTTATCATGAGGTACTATGAAGATTTTCTTATTGCGATGGGGATTCGTTAGTAATCCAGGAAATGCCGAAACCATAGCTGTAAGGTGCAATGCTATTTCAACCTATGGTTAACAAATTGAATACTGTGATAATCGATTCTGCTCATAGAGCTGCAGTTGGTATCCAGTGAATATATATTTCAATAATACAAATGCTAAAAATGCTTCTATTCTTTGGAGATCATTATTCGAATTTGGGCTCAACTTTGTAGTATGGAAAGTGGTAAGAAGGTAGAGGGGTTGTGATCATTTGAGGAGTGTTGTGGACATTCTCAGCCTTTCTTCTCTTTGTCAGCTGGTGACTTTACTTTGCTTGGTGAGCACCTTGCTCCAAAAATGTTGATGATGTGGTTGCTCCAAAAATATTCTTCTCCAAATATAAAAATTTTACCTTCGTGATGTAGGATATTGAAATATATACGATCGCAACGAGCCAAAAATGATCCTATTTGCACGGCATCTGTCAACTTTGGCCTCGTCTTGCCTTTCTTTCAATGAAGCTTCATTGTGTCGGCCAATAAGCTTCATTACTTAGCCAAATGCCTTTAAAGTGTAGCGCCACCTTGGCGCTTCACTGGCCCTGCAGGGTGCCACTATCTTAGTGCTACCGTATACCGTTATTATGGCTTGGGTTGCGCTATTATGGCTTCGCATTGCACCGTTACGGCAGAGTACTGACTTGACCTGCAATACTGTAACGCGCAATCATTGTGCGATACTTACAGCCATGTCATACTTATCTATATGAGTGAGTTAGCAATCCCTATTCTTGGAAGCAATTTCTAGCAAAAGCATATGATATTCGATTACTTTTTCAGAAAAAACAAATGAAAAGAGTGTATGGTATTAGAGAACTAAATTTAGTATAAAAAAAAGTAATGAGAAAACTTTGTTGGCGATGGAATCTTCGAAACATTGGAGGAAACTAATCAAGATACAGATATCTGGAATGCCTCATCTAGTTAGTGAAACGGGGGAGGCACAACATTGTAAGACATTATTTTGTTTTTCTTATTTTGAAGGTGATGTACAAATTTATTTGTTTGTATAGTTTCTAAACTCTGGAGAAATGAAGAGTCGAATAGTGTTGTAGTTTAGTCGAGCTAACAACGAGCGAGGGGGAGAGAATAAAACGGTGTAGTTTAGTTATCGGGGAGCAATTAGGTTTGTCATGTCCTCCCTAGAATCTCAAAATTTGTATTTTAGCCCCCCTAAAATGTTCTAAAATTGCAATAATCGGTCTAAATACTAACAAATTTTACAATTTATGGTGTAATTTGTTTTAAAATGTACGAGCAACAGGTTTGAAATGTATAAAATTTCTTATAAGCATCAAATGTTTGTGGAAACCAAATAGAACTATCATAAAATGAGAGTATTTTACAATGTAAGTCCCATCTATTATTGCAACAAAAAAAGCGTCAATAAAAAAAAATGTGTCCGGCCTATGGCCGCATATAGCTCCCAACAAATTGCAAAAGGAAGAAGATTCCATATAATCTTGATTCTCTTAGAAACCCTTTCCAATCTCCAACCCAGTAAGGCGCTTCTGAAATCAGCCGTCTAAACCCATCTCAAACGAAGAGAGGATATAAAATAGTTCCAAAGATGCACAGCTCGTTCACAAAAAATAAAGAGATGATCTTGAGTTTCTATACAGGTGTTACAATACAAGCATAGATTCGAATTGATTGGAACCCTTCTTCTCTGCAGCATATGCCTAGTTGGAACCGAGTCATGCAATGCTGCCCAGATTAGGAAAATAAATTTAGGAGGATCTAGCTTACTTGTTGCAATCCTGCAACAATCCCAATCCTCGTCCAAAGCTGAGATGGCCTGATAAATTCCTTTAGTATTGCAGTCTCCCACAATTTCAACCTGTTCAACCGGCACTAAAGTCGCACTCCTCACGTCATGCTTCAACTCCAACAGATCAATACGCTCTGCCGGGTCCAGTTCCTTTGAAAAAACAAAATTCCAAGTATGACTCCTCGTATTAGCCATTGAAACAAATTTCTACGTACTAATCCTGTATAATCTTGGATACTTATCCTTCAAAGACCTTTTTTCGATCCACCAGTCATGCCAAAATCTGATGCTTTGTCCGCTCTTCACCTGTATTGAAGCTGAATCAAAAAAATCTACATTAGATTTCAAAATTTCAAACCACATACATCTTCCTATAGGAACCTTAGTATGAAGAGGTACTAATCCAGACTCCTCCGCCTTTGTCTTCTCGCACATAATCTTTCTCCACCATGCAAATTTTTCTTTGCTGTATCTCCCATGCCATTTTGCCAATAAAGATCTATTAATTAATCTTAAAATCCTTATCTAATCCCCCCTTCCTTTTATGTTTGCTCATTTTCTTCCACGAAACCCAGCTCATCTTTTTATTGTCTTCATCCTCACCCCAAAGAAACTTCCGCATAATTGTATTCAACTTCTTTTCCACCGCCACCGGTAAATAGTAAAGAGACATGTAATAAGTTGCTATACTTTCCAAAGAGCTTTTAATAAGAGTTACTCTCCCAGCTTTGTTTAGAAATTTCCTCTTCCAAGCACCTAATTTCTTTTTCATTCGCTCAATTATAACATCCCATATTGCTATATTTCTCTTACTAACCCCAATTGGCATACCCAAATAGATAATAGGCAAAGCAAAAACCTTACAATCCAGCTCCAAAGCCAAGTCCTCAATCATATCATCCGCCCCTATACTGGTCATTGAACTTTTCTCCAAGTTCAGTTTTAGCCCCGTCAGAATATGAAACATAAGCAGAATAATTAACAATCTCCTTACCTCCACCTTAGAAGCATTAAGAAAGATAATAGTATCATCTGCAAATTGTAGATGGGAAACCACGGTACCACCTGTTGCCACTTGGAAACCTCCAATTCTATCATCTGCCACGGCCTCATTAAGCATCATAGAGAGCACCTCCACCACAAGAAGGAATAGGAAAGGCGATAAAGGATCACCTTGCCTAATTCCTTTTGAAGGACTTATTCTGTTTGTCGCCTTCCCGTTAACCAAAATAGAGAATTGAGCACCAGTGACGCACCAATTTATCCATTGAATACATTTTTCTCCAAATCCATTCTTCCTAAGGATAGAAAATAAAGAAGGCCAATTGATATTGTCAAATGCCTTTTCCATGTCCATCTTGCATAAAATCCCCGGCTTCTTCTGCCTTAATCTGCTATCAATACACTCATTAGCAATTAAAATGCCATCCAAGATTTGTTTATGTTTAATAAACGCACCTTGTTCATTAGAGATTAAGCCCGACATAACGACTTTCATCCTTTCAGCAAGTAATTTAGAAATTACCTTATAAAAGCTACTAATGAGGCTCAAAGGTCTATAATCTCTTACAGTCGCCGAATCCTCCTTCTTAGGAATGAGTTTGATAAAAGACATATTGAGGCGCCAGTCAAGCTTACCTTTGCAATGGAATTCATTTATCGCAGCCATAACATCATCCTTCAAGGTGCTAAAAAGCAAAGCTTTATAAAACTCTAAGTTGTACCCATCAGGTCCCGGATCTTTATTAGTACCACACTTCTTGATAGCATCCACAACCTCCTCCTCAGTAAACGGTCTCTCAAGCCAATCCTGCTGAGTATTATCAATGCTCTTGAAATTCATGTTATCAAAAGAAGGCGTCACTGAAGTAGTAGCACTGAAAAGAGAAGTATAATATTGTTGAATTTCCTGCTGAATAACCTCCTGATTAAAAATGTCCACACCAGTAATTTCTAGCTTTGTAATACAACTCCTTTTTCTTTTTGCATTCGCTATCCTATGGAAGTATTTCGTGTTCTTGTCACTCTCCTTGAAACCTTGCACCTTCGCTCTCTGAAACGCCATTCTTGCTCTTGAAATCTTCACATTGTTCAACTTGACTAGCAGGTTAGCTCTATCCTCCAACTGAACTGTAGATAAAATTGCATCTTCTTCCGCCAAATTCAGCAACTTAATACTGGCCAATAACTCATCTTCCTCTTTTTTCACACTGCCAAAAACCTCCCTACTCCAGAGGAGCTTGTTTTGGTATTCCCATTTGTCCCCGTCCATAAAACTTTGGCTCCGCCACTGGTCATGTATTTAGCCAGGATGCGAAAGTCACTAGCGTAGCCTATAATTTAATAATAGGCTTGAAACAATAAAATCCCCTACATTAATGCTAATGTATTATTTTTGTAGATAAATTAATAATATATTACGGAGTATTATTAATTTATATAAATAATTTTCTAAAGTTTGTAATTATTTTATGGGATAATAACTTATCCAACAAAAAAACAAAAATTATTTACGTGTTCACCCAAAAATCCGACACATGAGTCTGGGCTGTATACCACTTGTATACTGGTCAAAATAAATAAATACGGAAAATGGTTCATATGACCAAATCCCATAAAGTATTGGAGTAATGGACTTGTAAAATATAGGTCTGGGTGAAAAAGACATAGGAAATATTAGCCATATATACCCTTTGCTTTAAACTTTATTCTTTTTCATATCCTTTTCTCTCTCATATTTATTTTCTTTCTCTACAATTAAAATTAATCGCGAGAAATGTCTTAACTTCCAAAATATAAGTCGGATTTTAATAAATTTTATATTTTTGGAAAGGGCTTGAAAATCTCTACAAAAAAAGATCCATTGTCGATATGAAATTCGAAAAAAAAATAATAATTTATTTTCAACCGGGTCGTGAATACATTATGCACCCAGGTGCAACCTGAACAAAATTTATTTCCTAAAAAATATGCATTATGCACCCAGGTGCAACTCAGCTAAAATTTATTTCATATTAAAGTATGCATTACCCGTCAAAATGCATTATGCACCTGTGTAACTGGGCCAAAATCTATTTCCTATAAAAATATGCATTATGCACCCAGGTGCAATGTGACCAAAATTTATTTCATATAAGAATATGCATTATGCACCAGTGCAACCTCGGCCAATATTATTTCCTGTAAGAATGTGCATTATGCACCCGAGATGCACCTGACGAAAACTTATTCCATACAAAGAATCAAAAGAGTATACACCCGGGTGCAACCAAGCCAAAACCTATTTCCCGTCAGAATTATGCACTATGAACTCAGGTGCATCTCGTGTACTTCGCCGATAAAGTAATTGACCTACTTAAGGTGGCGAAAGGCATCTGAACTAATAAGCAGCATCAAGTACGTATCCACTGCCAAGGCATTTAAAAGTTGTTATGTACAGAACCAAAACCCAAGCAATGTAATAAGCAAATTATGTATGACATGGACACAACATCAGATTCATGGCGTATGGAAATTCAAGGCATCATTTCATACACAGGACTACAGGAGTCATTACTTCTGCATGGATTGTTATGGTTGATGATCGTGTGCGCAAGATTTAGTATCAGCTGAATATCAGTGATTGACTTGTGAAACCGGCCCACTCAATTGGTTAAGAAAAAGGAACACTTTACCTCCGGTTGTTTTTCATGCGACTGTACTAGAATTGTGGAATGACGAGCCGCTAACTAATTGATTAAAAGAAGAGAGTTTAAGGATGTGGGTGTTGCCGTTTTGGGAATAAGTGGAGCTACACACAATTATGTTCAAACGAGTGGATTAATTCCATTTTGCTTGGGACAGTATATGGCAGAATGGAGGACGTCTTTGGGAAGGCAAAACTGATAGCACATTTCTACAAACACCTGCTGTACGTGATTTGACGTGGCCATGGATGAATTTGGTGTTCTGTTAACTCTTGTGTCATCTCCTTCCCTGCAATTTAATCACAAATTGAAGAAAAAAGAAAAGATATCTATCATACACATTTAACATTCATTATTCATTATTGCTTCAAGAAAGGAATTGGAATCAGATTGAAATTTAACAAAACAAAATCAGTCAATTTAACAAATAACTTCAAAATCATGTTGTATTAGATTAAAGTTCCTGGTATTTGTGGTGGTGGTGTTGTTGCTGGTAGTGATGGTAATGGTGGTGGAGGTGGGTATTCATGGTGGCAGAAACTGGAATGGAAAAAAAAAGACGAAGGAAAGATCGAGTTTTGAGATATAATACCTGGTATACGAGTTGCTAAGATTCTCTAACTGAAAATATTACCGAAGTCATGTTGAAACACCATCATCGACCAATTTCTGGTTAATCGGAGGCAATAGAAGAGAGGTCTCGTCTGTTTCAATGAAGCATACATGGAGACCAAAAAAGAAGATAGGGTATTTAAGTCATTTTCCCTAAAATTAAATTTTAATAATCGGGTGAAATATCCTCTTTGGATATTAAAAAAGTATCTTAAGGAATCTTGGATATTTGAAAGGTAGCTATATTTTACTTGTCTTTTAGACCCAGGAATTCAAATCTAGGGCCTATTTAACCAAAATACTGTAAATAAATAATACAATGATGATGTCACTAGCACCACCTTGAGCAACGTATTGCCTACTGATAGCCTGCAAAGCTTTTTTGTTTTCGACGGAAAAGGAAAATTTTTATAAAAGAAAGGTCGAGTCACTAAAACGGTGACAAGAAGCTAAAAAATGGATCAGTGAATCACTGCATTCCCAACAACCCCTCTCTCTTCTCTGCAAATCGGGCGAAAACCGATTCAACTCATTTTTCAATCAATTCTAATCTAACACTTTCGATGAATCAATAAGTCAGAAATCAAATCAGGATTTTCTCATCTACCTTCAACCCATGTTCTTAATTGTTTGATTCAATCTTTTGTTTTACGTTTCCTTCTTTTCTTTATACAATTTCGAATTTCATTTTTTTTTAAATGTTTAACTGATTTCTAATTTCGCGCCTTGTGTTTACAGATTGTTTATCCAAAAATGGCGTTGGCCTGGTATCATATGGTGATTAGTGCGTTTGCTGCTGTTGTTCTAGTGCTTGTTGAAGCCATTGTCTCCTCGGAAATCCTCAGTTTTGGCAGAGTTTTCATTGAAAAAGCGATGTTCATCTTCGATTCAATCAAGGAACGAGTCAGTTATGTGAATCGCTGGTATGGTAAGAGGAAAACCCGTTACAGATTTGAATTTCGATTAGCCCTCCTCATGTTTTGGTCAACTACAGCTCATATGATTTCCATTTCTGTTTCAACTACATCCAAAAATATCTCTTTACCTAATTCCTAGGGATATCCTACCTTAGCTATTTTCAGTAACCCTAATTATTCTCACTATTATATAAACCCTAAATCTTATAACTTCACCCAACCCTTTTTCCAATTCCCTTCAATCAAAAAAATGGCTGCAAGCAGTTCCAAAGGTGATTTTGAATCAAGCTCTAATACTGAAGTGTCTGATCTTGCTATGAAGTTTCGACAAGCAACTTTAGCTCTGAAAGCTGCTGATGACTCTATAATTTTTCAGCAAGATAAACCTGATACTGAGGAAGGTGAAGGTGGAGAATGGGACTACTGTTTAATAGGAAAGATCATCCATGAAGAGAGAATGGGTTATGGTGTTGTGGAGAGGAACATTCAGCTCACTTGGAATTTTATTCCACCAGAAGAGATTAAGATAATTGAAGTTGATACAAATATGATGATTTTCAAGCTGCAAAACAAAAAGACAGTGGATAAGATAATTGAAGAAGGACCATGGAATATTGATGGGTTTCTGTGTATCCTTTTTGATTAATTTCAAGGGTTGATTCATCAAAATTTGGATTGGACAAAGCAAATGTACTGGATTCAACTGAAATCCCTGCAACCTGAGCATATGAATGTTAGATCAGTGGAAGAAATGGGAAAGCTGCTAGGAGAAGTTCTTGCTATTGAGCAACTAATGCAATACCGTTGAGGGAATCCTGTTAAAGTTTGTGTAAAAATTGAACTCAATACCCCATTAAGAAGAGGAGTTCTAGCTATCATTAACTCTTTGGAACAACAAAGTGGGTAAAGTTCTTCTATGAAAAACAACCACATAAGTTATGCAAAGATTGTTTCATCATAAACCATTGCAAGATGGTCCGCCCAGTGTGAGAATATGTCAAAGCTGTACATGGCAAGCCATTACCATTTGGTGGAATAGGGAAAATAAAGAAAAATCATCCAACTAGAGGTAATATTATTATTACTCCTAAGCCCATGACTAGAAGAATTACCAAGACTGCTCCCTTTGTTCCTCCTCAAGATGGAGTCCAGCTGAAGATCCAAGCTGATATAGGGGTTGATGATACTCAAGCTAGATTAGGTAAAAGGCAAAGATTTATTGAAGGGGATAATAGAAGCACTGAACAGGCTATCAATGAAAACCCTGCAACAATCAATGAGGGCATACCAGAGAGACAAACAACAGCCATAATCCCATGCAAGGATAAGAAATCTGGTGGCACTACTAGGGCGAATGAGGTAACCAAAAACACTTATCTTACTTTTTCAAAAAACTTCCTTTCTTTTGTTTCATATCCCAGTAGCTTAAACTGTTATTCAGTCTTACATAATCATATCAGCAATATGAAAATCCTGTCTTGGAATGTGTGTGGTTTTGGAAATAGAGACACTAGGAGACATCTTAAGGAATTAATAAGATCAAATAATCCTGACATTATTTTCTTAATAGAAACTAAAAATACTAATAAGAAAATGAAACAATACACATATAGTCTTATGTACCCCAACATATGTTTTCATGAACCTATAGGTGTCTCAGGTGGCCTCTGTCTTCTTTGGAAAGATGGTATAAATCTTCAAATTACTGAAATCAGACTTAACATCATCCAGTGTCTTGTTGAGCTAGATGCTAGATCTAAACAATCCTTAGTATCTTTCATCTATGGTTCCCTAGACCATGAAGTAAAAATAGAACAGTGGGAATATATGAATAATATGGCTACTCAAATGAACTTACCTTGGATTGTTGCAGGTGATTTAAATTTTGTGCTTTCTCAAGATGAAAAAGATGGTGGAAACTCTGTTAGTCAATCTGTCCTAGATGAAAATACTGAACTCTTAAGAAATAATGATCTCCACAACATAAATTTTATAGGAAATCCCTACACTTGGACAAATAGAAGGAAAGGTCAGGCTCTAATTTTGGAAAGGCTTGATAGATTTCTAGCAAATGATATCTGGTTGAATCTTTATCCTACTTGTGTTGTTTATCACCTTATTCCTTTAGCTTCAGACCACTGCCCTATCTTACTTGTAACTTCCAAAATGCAAAATGACACTCGTAAACCATTTAGGCTGAATAAAGCTTGGTTTAGAGATAGTAATTGTAAGCATATAATTGAGAAAAGCTGGAAAACTAGTGATAGAGGCTCTCATGCTTTTAGGGTCACAAAATCCTTGTATAACACCAAGCAAGAACTCATGAAATGGAATTATGTTAGTTTTGGAAACATAACAACTCAGATAAACAAAATAAAAGACCAAATAGAGTGTTTGTCCTTGAGAAATAGCAGTGATGATAATGCAATGATTGAGGAACTTAAATGCAAATTAAATCAATGGTATGACATAGAGGCAGACTTTTGGAGACAAAGGAATAAAGATCAAGACCTAAGGGATGGAGAAAGGAACACAGCCTATTTCCATCAAAAGGTTAATTTTAGGAAAAAAAAGAACTAATATAGATTCTCTGCAGAATTCTATGGGGATTTGGCTCAGCGATAGAAAGGAAATAGCTAATAACCTCAAGGATCATTTCTTTAACATGAGTAGATCTACTCTTCCTCATGTTGCTAATGATTATTTCAATCTTGTCTTGCCTTGCACATCGATGATGAAAATTCTATGCTAATTGCTACCCCTACTCATGATGAAATAAGAAATGTTGTCTTTAGCATGCACCCATGGACCACCTGGACCTGATGGATTTCCTCCGGATTTTATCAAAACATGTGGCCAACAGTAGGTGAGGATATAGTGAACATGGTTCAAGCTTTCTTTCATTCAAAACATCTGCTTAAACAACTTAATCACAATTTCACCGCTCTTATACCTAAAAAGAATTGTCCCTGTTTCTTTGTGGACTTACTCCATTAGTCTTTGTAATGTGAGTTATAAGATAATATTCAAATTGCTAGTCACCGCATTAAAACCTTCGTTAAACAAGTTTATTTCCCATTCCAATCTTGCTTTTGTTCTGGTAGGGTAATAACTGATAATATTGTCATGGCACATGAGTTAATTGATACCATGAAAAAGACAAAAAGCATGAAAGGATGGATGGCCATAAAACTTGATATGAGTAAATCTTTTGATAGGATATAGTGGAATTTTGTGATTGATAGCCTAAAAAGTTTAGGTTTCTCCAATGATTGGTGTGATTTAGTGAGTCAATGCATTACCACTGTCTCTACCTCAATCCTATTGAATGGGTCACCAGGTGACATGTACAAACCTCAAAGAGGTTTAAGACAGGGTGATCCTTTATCACCCTATCTTTTTATACTGTTGTTGATGGTGGTTTTTAAACAAGGGGTAAAATCGTAAAACCCCATGACCTAGTGTTACCCGCAACACATTAACTAAGAGCATTTAACTCAGGTGTAAATAATTAATAGGGGTATTTTTCAAAATACCCAGATTAGGGTTTTCGACACTGAACCCTAATTCCAAAGCCAAAAGCGCACATGCGCACCATGGCAACGATGCCAAACCAAGCCGCATACTGTGCACCATGGCAACGATGCCAAACCAAGCCGCACACTGCGCACCATGGCAATGATGCCAAACCAAGCCCCACACTGCGCACCATGGCAACGATGCCAAACCAAGCCGCACACTGCGCACCATGGCAACGATGCCAAACCAAGCCACACACTGCGCACCATGGCAACGATGCCAAACCAAGCCGCACACCGCGCACCATGGCAACGATGCCAAACCAAGCCGCACACTCGCGCACCATGGCAACGATGCCAAACCAAGCCGCACACTCGCGCACCATGGCAACGATGCCAAACCAAGCCCACATCTGCGCACCATGGCAACAATGCCAAACCAAGCCGCACACTGCGCACCATGGCAACGATGCCAAACCAAGCCGCACACTGCTCACCATGGCAACAATGCCAAACCAAGCCGCACACTACGCACCATGGCAACGACGCCAAAACCAAGCCGCACACTGCGCACCATGGCAACGATGCCAAACCAAGCCGCACACTGCGCACCATGGCAACGACGCCAAAACCAAGCCGCACACTGCGCACCATGGCAGCGACGCCAAAACCAAACTACATATCGTACTCATTGGCAACCATGCCAAACTAAGCCGCTACGCTATTGGCACATGCCAAATATAGCGCCCTAGGCTTGCAAAACGTGCAACTAGGTCAACATGGCCGTACGTGCCATTGGCACATGCCAACACGTACCACAAGCCATATTTCCAAGCCGCTATGCCATTGGCACATGCCAAATATAGCGCTCTAGGCTTGCAAGACGTGCAACTAGGTCAACATGGCCGTACGTACCATTGGCACATGCCAGCACGCACCACAAGCCATATTTCCAAGCCGCTATGCCATTGGCACATGCCAAATATAGCGCCCTAGGCTTGCAAACCATGCAACCTAGGCCAAGTCGGCCACGCATGCCATTGGTACATGCCAACATGCTCGCTGGTAGCTTTTCCTACCAAGGCCACGACCCTAACAGCCACGCATGCCATTGGCACATGCCAACATGCTCGCTGGTAGCTTTTCCTACCAAGGCCACGGCCCTAACATCCACGCATGCCATTGGCACATGCCAACATGCTCGCTGGTAGCTTTTCCTACCAAAGCCACGACCCTAACGGCTACGCATGCCATTGGCACATGCCAACATGCTCGCTAGTAGCTTTTCCTACCAAAGCCACGGCCCTAACAGCCACGCATGCCATTGGCACATGCCAACATGCTCGCTGGTAGCTTTTCCTACCAAGGCCACGGCCCTAGCGGCCACGCATGCCATTGGCACATGCCAACACGCTCGCTGGTAGCCTTCATGACCTAGCCGTGCCCCTTAATGCACGCTGGTAGCCTAACTCGCAAACCATGCAACCTACCACCAAGGCATTCCGCACATGCCACACACGCCACTAGCAAACTGCATTGCCACTTACACTCAACGTACAACCTACCACCAAGGCATTCCGCACATGCCATTGGCACATGCCACGCATGCCACTAGCAGCTCTGGCATTGCCACTTGCGCTCGAGGTATAACCCGCAACAAGGGCATTCCGCACATGCCACACGCGCCACTAGCAGCGCCACTTGCACTCAAGGTGCAACCAACACTCGAGATATCAACACAAACTGGGGGGATGCTTTCCAGGGTTTTGGTTTGGCGGTCATGGCTTGCGGCGTACACTACGCTCACATTAAGAAAGCGTGAAAAGGAATAAAGCGGTCAAATAAATGAGGAAATAATGGTGAAAACGTTTTCACCCATTAACACCATGCGGTTACCACCTCCTCCCATTATTTCACCCTTTACTCTCTTCCTTCATGAGGCCAGGTACGTTTCAATCTCGACTTGTATAAATAGGTCTTACCTATTTCCACCTGGACAACAAGTCTCGGACGGGAGAAAAATACTACACTCTCATAAAAGGCAACTTTGCAAGCTCTCCAAAAGCTTTCATCTCTTGCAAGCTTCCGAAGCTTCCATTTACGATACAAGTTGAGACACTACTCTCCCCGCACTATTCTGGTCTCAACACCTTTCTTTGCTTCCCTTCCCAAATCAACCCTTCTCCTCCACTTTGTGACCGAAGCAAGTCCCGGAACGGCCATTTCTTGGTTTAGGTCGGACTTATGCAGCATTGATCTCTCGAATCTATAAAGTGCTCACGTGCAGAACATTTGTTTAGGGTTTGAACTGAGTTTCTCACTCACCTACCGAATTTACCGAAATCGGCGAAAGCGATTTTTACCCATAAACAATTGGCGACCACAAGCGGGAGGATTGATCTATCGGTTACAATACCAACTCCGAGCTCGATTTCGTTTCCCGAACGTCAAATCCCAACATGGTGGAACTCAGGTCCGGAGCGGCTGCCGAGAACACCCGGCCACGGAACGCATCCCCGATGTTAGCATCTCTCCCAATAACGTTGTTACGTCACCGGTGACAACAAGCAACATCGAATGCACTCCCTCAAGTGTAACACCGCCAATCACCGGGGACAGAGCCGCTGCCTCCTCTAGCGTCTCTGCACAACCCTCTAATCACGGCAACAAAAATATCTTTTCGGGTGTCGCGCCACCAGTCACCAGGGCTAGAGCCGCCGCCACGACCCCAAATGCTTCGTCTAGCATGGCGCCTCCGACCACGACCAAGATCCTAACTACCCCAGGATGAGAAACCGGAGGGACAAGAGGAAGTCTCCCTTACGTCACCATCGCTGATATGATCAAACGACAAGAGATGCTCGCCAGAGCCCAGACAGATATGGTTTCAACGAGAAGGAGGTACTCATCTTTCTCAAGACCACTGACGAGAACGACTACCACGTGAGTCGCGCCCTCGAGCCATTTAGGAACGTCTCCAACAACCCCGACGCCAAGCACCTAAGAGCACGCCTCCATGGATGAGGAAACTCGCACTAGAATCCGTTGGAAAGAAATCAGCCACCCAACTTTGTCACGAGAGAAGATATGGAACAACTCCTCCGCAACCGAATCAAGAATGATGAGTTGGACGTGCATCATCACCAACCCCTTACCCATCCGAAATACAGAGAATCCCTCTCCCAAGGGGTACTCTTCTCCTCAATTTACCATGTACGATGGTACCAGGAATGCACGTGAGCATGTTTCTCGTTTCCTGGAATCCCTAGGTGAACATGAATATAATCACGTTCTTCGTTTAAGTGAATTCTCAAAATCACTTACTGGAAGGGCGTATACATGGTACAACAACATCCCACCGAGCAGCATTCCCAACTGGAGTAGCATGGTCACTGCGTTTTACAAGAAATACTTCTTCGTGTCTGAACAAGTTACTTTTTCGGACCTCGGAAGAATGTACCAGTGGGATAACGAACATCCGAATAATTTCGTCAAAAGGTTTAGGGTTCAAGCACTCGACTGTCACGACCCAAACGTGACCGAGCAACAATTGGTGAACGCATGCATCAATGGTATGGTTCCAATCTACCGCGCCCTGCTAGAAAAATTGCGTTTACAAACGTTCTCCGAACTCCATGAAGCCGCCAGACGATCTGCAACAACAGCACCAGCATTACTGGAAAGAACTAGGCCAACTCGAGCCGAAGACGCGCGCGAAACCCGCGGGAGTAGACGCCTCATCAACAAACAATTTAATGCCGGCTCATCCTCCGTGAACATAGTAAACGAAAGAGGAAAAAGGAAAGCCGCAACTACGAGCCACCAGCCGAAACGTGAAGCGCCGGCGCAACGGGAACCCTCGCAACGGAAGATCGTCACTAAAACTCCTGTGCAGCATCGTGAGACCGAAGGAAATACCCTTGATTTCCCATTCCCCATCGAGGAGGTGATTGACCTCCTAGAAGCCTGGGTTCAAGATGATGTCATCAGATTGCCACCGCTCAGACGACCACCAACTGAGGCTGAGATGGCGAACCCCAAATCCGCCATTACCACGGGTTCGTTCACCACCCGACTAGCGATTGCAAAAGACTAAAGCATATTTTCAAAGAAAGGATATAAGCAGGAGAACTCCAACTAGGAGACGAAAGAGTGCATCGAGACCCACTCCCAATAAGAAACTGCGGTTCCTCTGGGGACTCCGTACACGAGACTGTACAATCCATGATGCGAAATGTATGCGAAATTCTCTATCTTTCCAAGGTTCAGCGCCAAGATATTTTCGCAGCTCTCAATCGTGTTGTATCCGGCAAACGGCTTTTTCTCTCCTCGGAATCCACGCCAAGGGCCCAAGCTTCCCAAACAGGCTAAGCGGAGAACTGGGGACTGCTGACCACGTCCCGTTTAAGAGGTAATGAATTTGACGACACACTCATCGACACGACCTCTGACCACAACATCATTACTTTCAAGACACTAAAGGCAGCCGGATTTACAAAACAAGACGCTACCTATTCCCCATCTGTGATTAAGAGCTTGAGAGGAGAGGCTTTGAACGCGCATGTCTACATCAACCTAGAGATCAAGATGGGAGACGCTATAACGCACAGCAAGTTCCACATTGTCAAAGAACTAGATCATGACATGATTTTGGGACGCTTATGGGTGCTCGACAACAAAGCGAAATTGGATGTACACCCTCTGCCGACGTCCACGCCCGAAGGAATTCCCAAAAAATCATCCCACGGGTTATTGCATCAACGAGCTATTGAAGGAACCCAGGCATCCGGAGAGGACCCGTTGACGCTAGCCCATGATTTTCAAATGCAAGTAAGTCTGACCGAGTAACCTTTTCTGCAACCAGTCTTTCCTTCCCCCATTCTGTCATGGGGACTTGGCGCGATTACTGGCACAAACGCTGTCAAGAAATGTGAATGAGGAGCTGGACCATTCGAACACTTTGCAAGAAGCTTGGAAACTTCTATCGAAACCAACGAAGCCAAGGCTCAAACGGTTTAGCACGACGTCCGAACCCGTTTTCAATCGGAGATGTGGTGGTTAAGGAAAACTCGTTTCAAGTTGGGAGGATGACGGTAAAAATGGATTTGCCCAATGAAGGTGAAGGCGAGTTGTATGCAGTTGCGGATACCCTTTTGGGAGGATATTGCAAGCTCGTCAATCTGAGACACACTTTGAAGGCGTGATAGTTCACTCGCGATGGCTCAAGGAATCCAATCCCTAAAATGTTGTACTTCCCAATCACTCCCTTTTCAAGTACTTCCTTTAACAATTCCTCTTAATGCATTTGTAATTCCCCAGGATGAATACACCGTTTTTATTTTTTCCCTAGGGATTTCCCTTTTGTCAAAAAAAAAAAAAAATTAAAATAAATATATCTCTCTCCGAGCGAATCCTTCAGATATCAGAGAAATACACCAGAAACACCCAGAAAACCATTGCAGAGCCATCATACCACAACCTCTTTCAAAAAAAAAATATATAGGAAGAAAAATGTCGACTGATGAAGAAGAAGGAAAAGACGAGTTTACAAAAAAAAAGGGGGACACCAGGGGAACTAAGCAGCTAACAGAAATAACAAAAGGGAGGAACTAGCCCTCAAAGGATGGAGCACAAGTCCCCTCGGGCAAAGCTATCTTCAAGCACTTTCCCCAGCAATCCTTCGGGCAACAAAGGTTCCATTCAATGGTTTTAGCAAAGCAACCTCAACATCCCATCCCGAAGCAGCCACAAGAAGCTGGCGGTATCCTCCCCGACGACCATTCCAGCATACGCCATCATAACCCCTCCGGTATCACCAACAACACCTTTGGCATCAACTTCAAAGGCTATTTCGCTGCCATCATATGATCCTTCAAAGGTTTTCTCAGCGACACTTCGGAGAAAGTTTTTTGATTCATCCACATCAGGGTCAAGAATCATGGCGCTCTCCTCCAAGACCACCACACGTTCACTTTTCCGATGCTTCAACCTAGAAACAGTCCGATCCGCCCCATGCCGGATCGAGGAAAGCTTTGCCATTGAAACCTTTCAACATGCCAAGACTCTTCCTTGTTCTCTCGCCCCTCCTCCATGCTCACTGGACCCAAGAAAGTCTGAATATGCACCTGTTCTTCGTGGGGATGGATGGAAGGGAGGTCCTTAATGATTTCACTAGCTTCGTGGAATGGAGATTCAGTCCCAACCAATGCCTCCTCAAGAGAAGAAGACCGATCTTCACCAAGTCCGAAATCCTTCTCCGAAGAGTTAAAGGCGCAGCCATCCCTGGAGGGTCCCATCACACTTGCAAGAGATAAAAAAAATGATGACCCAGTTCTACCATATCTATGAACATATAAAAGAGGATAACACGAGCAGAGAAGAATAAGAAAACATACCGGTATGATCTTCTTAGCCCGAATAACCTTTGTTGGGATGCTCATGCGAGAGTCAGACCTCGCGCCTTCATCCGGAGAACCTGACTGGTTAGAAGATGATTCGAATCTGCGTGACATGACAAAGAGAGAAATCCAACAAGAATAACCCTTTTCTCAAACGAGGAGACGATGCAATTATTTTTGGGTATAAATACGGAATCTTAAAAAGGGAAAGGAAGCAATGAGGGACATAATGCTTCCAGATTTCAGCGTGAATAATGCCCTAATTGAAGCCGCACATGAAGAAGGAAAGCAAGATAAGGAAACTTTGCTATCTGAAGAAACTCCCTCCTTGTTTACATCGGTCACGCCAGCAAGCACGCACAGCTTCCACACCTTGCGCCGGTCCCACCAGCTAGCACAATCAGCTTCCCAACTCACGCCAACTTCCCAACGTCGCCCAAGTTGCACCGGCCCCACCAATTGCACCGACTTCCCAATGGCCGCCCAAGTTACGCCTGCAAGCACGCACAGCTTCCACACCTTGCGCCGGTCCCACCAGCTAGCACAATCAGCTTCCCAACTCACGCCAACTTCCCAACGTCGCCCAAGTTGCACCGGCCCCACCAATTGCGCCGACTTCCCAATGGCCGCCCAAGTCACGCCCTCGCAAGCACGCCGCCTTCCACACCTTGCGCCGGCCCCACCATTAGCACACTCGGTTCCCAACTCACGCCAACTTCCCAACGTCGCCCAAACTGCACCGGCCCCACCAATTGTGCTAGCCTCCCGATTTGTGCAAAACTACCGTGAGGCAAGGATTCCAAATCCTATTTATAAAAGGTCGACAAGCCTCCTCAATTCTCTTTACGGTTTTTGTTGATAGTTTGTCACCATCTTATGCTTACCCATGAAACAAAGCCCCCTGCTCCGAGCTAGCGGGGACTTAATGTTGATGATGGTTTTTAAACAAGGGGTAAAATCGTAAAACCCCGTGACCTAGTGTTACCCGCAACACATTAACTTAGAGCATTTAACTCGGGTGTAAATAATTAATAGGGGTATTTTTCAAAATACCAGATTAGGTTTTCGACACAGAACCCTAATTCCAAAGCCAAGCCGCACACTGCGCACCATGGCAACGATGCCAAACCAAGCCGCACACTGCGCACCATGGCAACGATGCCAAACCAAGCCGCACACTGCGCACCATGGCAACGATGCCAAACCAAGCCGCACACTGCGCACCATGGCAAAGTTACCAAGCCAAGCCACACACTGCGCACCATGGCAACGATGCCAAACCAAGCCGCACACTGCGCACCATGGCAAAGTTGCCAAACCAAGCCGCACACTGCGCACCATGGCAACGATGCCAAACCAAGCCGCACACTGCGCACCATGGCAACGATGCCAAACCAATCCGCACACGCGCACCATGGCAACGATGCCAAACCAAGCCGCACACTGCGCACCATGGCGATGCCAAATGCGCACCATGGCAACGATGCCAAACCAAGCCGCTGCGCGCACCATGGCAACAATGCCAAACCAAGCCGCACACTGGCGCACCATGGCAACGACGCCAAAAACAAGCCGCACACTGCGCACCATGGCAACGATGCCCAAAACCAAGCCGCACACTGCGCACCATGGCAACGACGCCAAAACCAAGCCGCACACTGCGCACCATGGCAGCGACGCCAAAACCAAACTACATATCGCACTCATTGGCAACCATGCCAAACTAAGCCGCTACGCCATTAGCACATGCCAAATATAGCGCCCTAGGCTTGCAAAACTTTCAACTAGGTCAACATGGTCGTACGTGCCATTGGCACATGCCAACACGTACCACAAGCCATATTTCCAAGCCGCTATGCCATTGGCACATGCCAAATATAGCGCCCTAGGCTTGCAAGAGGTGCAACTAGGTCAACATGGCCGTACGTACCATTGGCACATGCCAACACGCACCACAAGCCATATTTCCAAGCCGCTATGCCATTGGCACATGCCAAATATAGCGCCCTAGGCTTGCAAACCATGCAACCTAGGCCAAGTCGGCCACGCATGCCATTGGCACATGCCAACATGCTTTGGTAGCTTTTCCTACCAAGGCCACGGCCCTAACAACCACGCATGCCATTGGCACATGCCAACATGCTCGCCGGGTAGCTTTTCCTACCAAGGCCACGGCCTAACATCCACGCATGCCATTGGCACATGCCAACATGCTGCCGGTAGCTTTTCCTACCAAAGACACGACCTAACTGGGCCACGCATGCCATTGGCACATGCCAACATGCTCGCCGGTAGCTTTTTCCTACCAAAGCCACGGCCCTAACAGCCACGCATGCCATTGGCACATGCCAATATGCTCACTTGGTAGCTTTTCCTACCAAGGCCACGGCCCTAGCGGCCACGCATGCCATTGGCACATGCCAACATGCTCATTGGTAGCTTTTCCTACCAAGGCCACGGCCCTAACGGCCACGCATGTTATTGGCACATGCCAACACGCCGCTGGTAGCCTTCATGACCCTAGCCGTGCCCCTTAATGCACGCCGGTAGCCTAACCGCAAACCATGCAACCTACCACCAAGGCATTCCGCACATGCCACACACGCCACTAGCAAATCCGGCATTGCCACTTACACTCAACGTACAACCTACCACCAAGGCATTCCGCACATGCCATTGGCACATGCCACGCACGCCACTAGCAGCTCTGGCATTGCCACTTGCGCTCGAGGTACAACCCGCAACAAGGGCATATGGAACATGCCACACGCGCCACTAGCAGCGCCACTTGCACTCAAGGAGCAACCAACACTCGAGATATCAACACAAACTGGGGGATGCTTTCCAGGGTTTTGGTTTGGCGGTCACAGCTTGCGGCGTACACTACGCTCACATTAAGAAAGCGTGAAAAGGAATAAAGCGGTCAAATAAATGAGGAAATAATGGTGAAAACGTTTTCACCCATTAACACCATGCGGTTACCACCTCCTCCCATTATTTCACCCTTTACTCTCTTCCTTCATGAGGCCAGGGTACGTTTCAATCTCGACTTTTATAAATAGGTCTTACCTATTTCCACCCAGACAACAAGTCTCGGTCAGGAGAAAAATACTACACTCTCAGAAAAGGCAACTTTGCAAGCTCTCCAAAAAGCTTTCATCTCTTGCAAGCTTCCGAAGCTTCCACTTTCTGATACAAGTCGAGACACTACTCTCCCAGAATTATTCTGGTCTCAACACCTTTCTTTGCTTCCTCCCCAAATCAACCCTTCTCCTCCACTTTGTGACCGAAGCAAGTCCTGAACGGCCATTTCTTGGTTTAGGCCGGACTTGTACAGATTGATCTCTCGAATCTATAAAGTGCTCACGTGCAGCACATTTGTTTAGGGTTTGAACCAGTTTCTCACTCACCTACTGAATTTACCGAAATCGGCAGAAACGATTTTTACCCATAAACAACTGTGTATGGAATCTTTGTCTAGAAATCTTTTTGTTGCTGAGAAAAATAATGAAATACATGGTTGTACTGTCACTAAGAATAGCCCACGTAAGTCACTTATTCTTTTGTCGATGATTGCTTATTATTTGCTAGAGCTAATCCTTGTGAAGCTAAACATATAGCTAGTATCATAGATAGTTTTAGTAAATACTCTGTCAAATCTGTGAATTTTGAGAAATCTGGATTAGCTTTTAGTCCTAAAGTTCCAAACAATATTAAGATTGAAATCTCAAATATTTTGAATATCAAAAGAATGGCTTTGCAGGACAAATATCTAGGGGTGCCCCTCTTGCTCCAGAAAAACAAAGTTGAGTCCTTTGCTCCTTTGTTAGAAATGTTTGATGAAAGACTTACTCCTTGGCAGTCTAAGTACATTGCTCAACCAGGTAAGACTACCCTCACACAATCTGTTTTGGGGACTATTGCTAGCCATAATATGGCTGTTTTCCCTATGCCAAAGAAAATCACTGAGAAAATGGATGCTATCCAAAGAAACTTCTGGTGGAATAAAAAGCAAGGTGAGAAAGGTATTTTTAGTAAAAAATGGAATCATGTTGCTCTCCCAAAAGATTTGGGAGGTTTGAACATAAGGCAATCTGCTGTTCTAAATCAGGCACTCCTAGCTAAATTAGCTTGGAGGATGCTTGAAGACCCTGAAGCCCCTTGGGATCTTCTTCTTTGTCATAAATATTTCCATGGTTTAAATCCTCTGAATTGTGCTTTGTCTAGGAATGGATCTTGGGTTTGGAAAGGCATCTGTGATGGGATAAATATCATCAAAAAGTTCTATTATTGGCAGATAGGAGACGGTACTGATATTAGTATATGGAAGGATACCTGGATACCCTCCATAAATGGCTCACCAAAATCTAATTTTATCTCTTCCAATGTTAGTACAGTCTCTCGGTTAATAGACCCTACAACAAATAGTTGGAATATTAATACCTTAGAAGCCTTATTTGATAGGGACACTGTTGCTGCTATAAGAAACATTAGGATTCCCATACAAGGCAAAGATAAACTTAGGTGGAAACCAGCTGAGAATGGTAACTTCTCTGTTAAAACTGCCTATAGAGTCATTCTAGACTCTACTCAAGCTAGGCCAGTAAATAGTGATGTTATAGATTGGAAATCTGTTTGGAAAACCAAGCTACCTTTAAAAGTACAACACTTCATGTGGAAATTTCTGCACCAGTGCCTCCCAACTAGAGACAAAACCTCTAGGTACACTTCTCACAGCCAAGTAGATTGTCCTCTCTGTAATGGCCAATTAGAAACTAGCCAACATATTTTTCTTGAGTGCAATGTTTTCACTTCTGTCCTGTCTAACATTGATATCAATTGTGTGCAATTGCTTCAAGGTAAAAATATGCATGAATGGATGAAAACTTGGTTTGACAAAGATCCAAAAAATAGGCCTAAGAATATTCACCAATTTCATAACATCTGCTTTACAATGTGGCATGTATGGAAACTACGATGTAGTGTTATATTTGAAAATGAACAGATTAATACTGATTCAATTGTTACAGGTGTTAAGAATCATATGGCTGACTTGCAAAGAATACAGATAGTCCAACTTACAGGGATAAGAGATAATGTGTCTCTAATTCATCAAAGGATTTGGAAAAAAACTGTAAATAATGACATCAAAGTTAACTTTGATGCTAGTTCTTTGTAAGTTTAATGGATTGATGTGCATTGGACTAATTAGCCGTGATGTGTCGGTACAAGCAATGGAGCTTTGGGGAAAATGTACTTCAGGCAATGAACCCAGAGCAAGTGAAGAATTGGCAGCATTTGAAGCAGTGGCGTGGGCAAAGGAAAAGGGATTTCTGAATCTGCATCTAGAAGGTGATAGTCAGAGAGTAGTGAATGCAATAAATGGAAGCAGGGGAGCGATCAAATGGACCAATGCTACAATCATACAAGATATAATCTATTTGCTTAATAATTTTAACACATGGAAATGCACTTTTGTCCATCGTGAAGGAAATAATGTCGCGGATTCAATTGCGAAAAAAGCACTTTCTTTTACTTCTAATCAGGAATGGCATCATAATATGCCCCCTTGGCTCACTGAGGTTTTAGATTCAGATGAAACTATTTTGTCTAATGCTTTTTAAATGAAATAAAATTTCTCTTTTCGTATTAAAAAAAATAATCACTGCATCCCAATTAGGGGTGAGCATGGGCCGGTATGGACCGGTTTTCACCTCATCCGCATCCAATCCAATAGATTAAGGATTTTAAATTTAGCATCTGCATCCAATCCATATCCAACGGATTTGCATCCAATGGATACACGGATGGACGGATTGGATGCGGATAATCCAATGGATTTGTTTTAGTTAAAATTTATAGTAAAAGAAAATAAAGCTAACGCAAATGACTCCTCATAAAACCTACATGTCTTATATATGTATACAAATATAAAAATTTCATTACAACACCCAAGCAAACATCTTAAAAATTCCTAAATGATCCATAGTATTTTCTAGAACTATATAAATGCTCTTAATTTAACGGATATGGATGTCCAACGGATTTTCAAGGTTGCATCCTGGCCCGATCCGTTATCCGTTGGATTTCAAAAATTCCATCTGCATCAAACCCATTAACAAACGGTCTGGGCATCCATCCGCAACTGAACGGTTGGATCAAAAAAAAACCCACCCCATAAATCTCAGCGACCCCCTAATCCATCAGTGTGCGGTTTTTCTGGCAGTCTGCCATGATAAATGAACCATGCTAAATGTTGCCAAGGGATCCTTACAAATAAAAAATAAAGACTTGTTCATTCTAAGGGCTGATCATCATTTACATATAGAAATCACATTCTGACTCAATCATATACTTGACTCAATCATATACTGGCAGTGATATTGATTGAATTACTGGACTAAAAATCTTCCTCACAATATTAAATATGAAAAGTGCCTTTGGGGTTAATATCTCAATTCTCTTGCTACAGTTTTCTTTTAAAAATAATTTTAAAGGAAATCAGACCAAGGTTTTAAACATCTCATTTAATGAGAACACATAATAGCTTCGAAAGTAATAGGAAAGTTAAACTGTCATAAGAAAAATGGGTGTTGTGACTGCTATCTGGATACATTCTAAAGATTATGGTATATTAATGATTCCAAAATTCACCTAAAAAGTATTTTCACTCTACCAGTATAAGGTCTTGATATTGTTTTGCTTTTAGATGCTATCACGAGGATGCTGCAACTCCTGTCGAACAAAATACTTCTACTTCTACTTCTTCTTCTTGCCTTTATTCTTTCCAGCATGCTTCTTGGACTTTTGTCTTTCTTCACTGATTTTCTTGCTATAAGGAGTATATTTAATAATCATCCCAAACAAACCATCGATTAAAAATTGTCTGATTCTCTGAGGCACACTCAACTTCTTAAAGCAGTCCTCAATTTTTGCATAATGAATATCGGGATCCTCATCACTGAAACAAATTAGTCACAGACTCACAGTCAATAAAAAGTCAAGTAAGCTCAAACACAACAAAGCTGATCCTAAGAGACCTAGATAGCACATGCTTCTATGAACCAGACAGTAAGTAAAATGCTCTGAATACATTGGTCAGGAAGTGTCTGCAATGGAGAGAGAGACTTAATTCATATGGTATTCCTTGCCAGAGCTTATCTCTGCTTAGAAACGAAGTTGATAAAAAGAATTGAATATGCTCAAAAGAATGCGAGCTAAATCGTAGAACAGTACTAGTATTGCCATACTAATTTGACTTCAACTAAACCACAAGATATACTTAAAATAACTAACCTGCCAGTTAATGCAAAAGAGAGCTGCTTTAGTTCCCTCATCCATTTTACATCTTTAAGAAACGGAGAAACACATTCTACGAAACAAATGCAAATATCCAACTGAAAAGGAAAAAAAAGAACCCCAAAAGTGTTAGAAGTTTTGTTATTGGAAAAGGAAAATAAAAAAGAACAAGAACCATGAAACAAACCTTCATCTGTGGATTGCAATCATGAAAGCTCATGTTCTCAAATATTCTTTTCTTATGCATGTAGACATGAGATGTATTCGTAAACAACTGCATGAAACGCTCATAATTGAATTCCCCGGTTTCAGTCTTCAATCCTATCATGTCCATCTCGTAAACAGGAATATCTTCATCAGACTCAGTTGGACATTCGGTATAACTCATATGGTCAAAATTGGAGGAACAAACATTTCCATCACTTTGACTTCGATTCTCCATTTCATCATTTCTGGCGCATATTGAGTTGTCAAAATTAAAGACACAAACATTTCCATCACTTGGACTTCGATTATCCATTTCATCATTTCTGGCGCACGTTGAGTTCTCTGGATATAGTATTCCCAATATATCTTCTCGGGAGTGAATCAAATCCACATCTATGTCTAAGACATTGTGGCTAAATAATTCTCTCTGAATATCTCCTGACCTCAAACAGACCAAAGGATCCCCATATGTTTCAAGAACTTCTGCAACCAGCTTATCGAATGGCCTTTTGCCTCTTTTCTCAAGGATAAGAACAAACGTTGGCGGCAGTACGGTTATTATGTCGTATCTACCAAGTAGACTGTTCAACAAATCAAAGTGCTGTCCAGAATTCAAACAAATTAAAGTAACCAATAGAACCAACTTCAAGACCAGAAAAGGGTAGTAAGCCACTCTGTCAAAATCAAGTTCCCAAAGCCATTCTAGCTTACTAGATAAAATTTCTTTGATCTTGGATGCTATAAAATCGAAAGACCTCCTTGAGAAAACTTTTGAGTCAGCTACTGATAACGAGCTTGAGTTGCATCTTAGATTCCCCCACGGAATTGTTTCACGGACAGAAGACTTTAATGTGAAAAAGGAACCATGCCAAGATGAAACCAAGAAAAGGAGACGCTCAAGAAAATAAACAAACCAGGAAGGTGACATCAAATCAAGGTCTTTCTTCCAGTCATGGTTGAATGTTTCTTGTAATGATTTTTCAAAATTGCTGACCAAAGAAACCGAGACCAATCCTGAGATTTTGCTCTCTTTCAACTGCTTAATGAAATTTTTATAGGCTGGAGACAGATCGGAACGTTGTATCATAACTTGATACAGTTCTTCGCTTAGATAACCGAACATAAAAATCTGCAAGATCACACTCCACATCCTCACATACGTTAACCTGCCGTTTCTGCTCATGATCTCAATGGTGATTTCTTTGATTAAATCCTTAGAGAGCTCAGTTAGTCTCAGATCAATCATATTTTTGAAATTCAACTGTTTCGGGTCCCTCGTACAAAATATCGCGAAGAAATCGTGCTTGGAATCTTTGAAGCACTTGAGCAGTTCCCTTGGAAGCTTTTTGTCCAGAATCTTGGACTCTATTACCGATTTTGCAACTAGATAACTGTTAAGAGCGGTCATTCCTTGCCGAAAAGGACCATTATACTGTATGTAAGAATCCTTACCAATTTTGAACATACCAGAAATTTTGTTGAGGCTTTTCAGCTTCTCCAGTACTTGCATACATAGACCGAGAAATGTAGAAAACCAATAGCTTCGAGCAGAAGACGCATATTGGTGATCATTCATGCCAAGTAAGTCTCTAGTGTTTCGGAGAAATCGGTCCTCAATATCTTTTCTCCAAAAGGCATCATTGTTCAGCAAAATGTAGACGGAACTTCGATCAAGTTCCTGCTTATACAAACCTAAGTAACCCAAACAGAAATCCTCGTAGCTTTTGTGGTCTTGTTTATCTTGAGTTCCAATAGATTTGAGATATTCCAAAATGTTCATTATCTTTTCCTTCCATAAATTCCAAAAGTAAGTCAATGTTTCAACGGAGACCCTGTTCTTGGATATTGAATTCTCTACATGCTCTATTGTGTTCAAGACCACATCATCTACCCAAATGTACTCTGAAGGTGCCAAATCAAGATGGTAATCAATGATTTTCCTCAAAGAAATAATTTCACCACGCAGACTCTTGACACTTCGTGAAGCAATAAAACAGTCATTCATCTCTGACAATCTACAAATGGTGTCTGATAATATGCTTGCCTCTGTACTAACGAATTCGTAAAAAAAATCGTCTTTGCCTTTTGCCATTAACTTAACTTTTGCCAAAAGTATTTCTTTGTTCGGAAAGTTTTTCAAGGGCCAACCTTCATTTCCGTCTGCCCAAACAGAATTGCCAAGAACATAAAATAGAATTACCTCTGCCGCGTCTACTATGAGTCCTGCCTTCTCTAACATATCTGCCTCAAGAAGACAATCCCCTTTCATTCTTGCAACAGCAGCAGCTTCCATAAAATTTTCAGACCCCTCTTCAAAGAGGATGAGTTCATCAAGATAATCATGCGACCTTAAAAATGTTCTTATCATGTCCACCGAGTTAAAGGCTTTAATAAACTTCATCATATTAATAGTATCATTATGTTTATGATAGTAAAGGGCACATCTCTTGAGAAAACTTTGTTCCATATCTATTAGATCTTGACTTTTGGCTGTATCGGGGTTTAGCTTTGCACTTTCTTTCCAATACTCTATGAACTGAAGACCGTTTTCAAAGAGATTACCATTTGTGCAAACTAGCAAGCACTTAGAAAAGCAGTTACACCTAGAATACACATCAGCTGCAGTAGACAAGATTCCCCACAATTTTCCAAATAAATCATACCTGTTACATAGAAAGAAGTTAAAAAATATAAGCAAGCTGAACATAACCTGACTGGAAGGATGATTTCAGATCCATACACAAGCAATCACCTGATCTTACTGGCTTTACAGTTAGAGTACCAGAATTATTTTGCCACGAAACTTACGAAGGAGACGGTACACTAAATGATTCCTAAAACAACTTCAATCGTATCCATCCTACTAACTGCTAATAAGTCGAAGTGTGACAGATCAGTCCTCTTGAGGTTTAACAAAGACAGGTTTGTTTGGTAATTTAGGGAATGCAGCATCTATTACTCAATTCAAAAAAAAAAAAAAAAAACTGATCCAACAGTATACGTGTTTAAACAAGCATATTTCTAGAAATATGGTCGCTAAGTGAAAAAAATAACAAATTTTAAGGAAATTAATTAATATGCATAGTGTACAACAGGAAAATAGTAGATACCTGCTCTTTTGAATTCCTTTAACTCCATGAAACATTTGGCAGCAAAATCAGCCTTGCCAATTGATTCATAGATCTCAGCTGCCTCTACAAGTGCAACGCGAGCTAGTTCAGTATTAGAACCAAGCATGTGAACACCAGCAGCTCTAAGACCAGAAGCTTTAGCGAGTTTCTCCAAGAATGAATCACCAGCTCTTTCAAAGCACATAGTTGCCATCTCAAAATTACCTTCATCCAGTAACTGCACGAAATTAAGCATGTAAAAATAGTATCTTCAAAGCACAATAGGTAATAAGTTAATAGCATGGATGCAAGGAAGATGGGGAAAACATGGTCATTCAAAATGCAACTAATTCATATGATAACATAGGAAATACTCGAGCGGCTCCCATCTACAAATGAATCTGTATCTAATCACTTCCATCTAAACACTTAACAGATGTATATTTGATGGTGTAGTCCATGCCATTGTAAAATAAAGTCGTTGAAGAATTGATTAACACATTCCTTGTAGCAAAAATGTTAGGAAGGGGGGCTGAAAACTAGCTAAAATACCGCAAAGAAACTGTGTATTCATGAAAATGTATAACAAGTTCAAATTATAACCTTGATACCGCGTGAACTCCATTCCTCTTTGCTGCTCGTAACTTGCATTGCTTGTACAAGTGATTCATCAAGTTCTCTCACTTGAACAAGACATAACTTCTTCCAGTAATCAAACATAGCCTTTGAAAAATCATCTATATTCTCACAGATCCACAGTCTCTGCCTAGTACGAGTGATAGCAACATACAATTGCTTGAGTTCAGAGCACAGAATTTGGTGTTTCACCTTGCTAAATTTTGGAAATTTCACATCATTGGAGTCGAGAAGATTTCGTTCTTTCATATACCCATAAATAACTCTCCATTTATTTTTTAAAGGTGACGTTCCAAAAAAGTTGTAAAGCAAAACATCCTACATGAACAGAAAATTCAAAGTCAGGCTGAATCATGCACTGTGGTGTACACTCATGAAACTCAATAAATAATACTAAGATAAAATCTAAATGGAATAGCATAAGCCACAATCAAGAACAACAACAATAATAGCATAAGCCACTAAAATATACCTGAAATTCTAAGCCTTTACATTCTGCTATGGTAAGAATAAGAGCTTGTTTTCCAATATGTTCAGCTATTTCCTTCCTCACGGAATCATCACGCACCAAAATGACTTGTTCTGCACCAAATCCAGTCGTAGTCCTACCAACATTTTCACCGCTTTTGCCAAAAATAGTTATAATGGCATTATCATCATTTGCAGATTCAAGCCAAACTGGTGCTTCTCCATAAATAAGACTTGTTTCGGGACTTAAATTGTCAATATGGTGTGGGAAGAATATGTGCAGAAGTTCAATTACACTCTGTGACAAGTTGAGAACACCTGCATGAGTACGGAAGTTCTGGTTCAAATGATAGATGTCTGAGATATGAGATTGATCTATGCCTTTTGTATTTCCCATGCCATCACTTTCTGAATCCAAAATAAACTCGTTGTAGAACAAAGATCTTGCATCTTGAAATCTGAAATCAACCCCACCAGCAATAGTTTGCGCAGTATCACCAGAAAAAACGAATCCTTCCACAAAATTTCTACAAATATATTTAAAAAGACCAATCTGTCTCATGGTGAGATCCTGAACTTCATCAATATACACAAAATCCATTTCGTCACCCTCATAACACCCAGTTTTTAATCGACGGTGAAGATCAATGACAAAATCAGCCAAATCAAACTCATCTACTAGTATTTTCTTCTTCTCATATTCAAGGAAAATATCATAAATCATCTCCCTTCTTTCCCTGCTGATGGATGATACCCGTCCCTCGGATAATAATACATAATCCTCCCGACTAAGTTTATCATCAGGTAGCCTTCCAGCAAACAGCCCACCTTTTATGTGTGAAATTATCTCGACAAAAACCATAGATGAATCAAGCTTCTTGGTCATCTGACAATTAAAATGAGGCCAGTAAAATGAGTTGAATCTTTCATAACTGACCTCTTTCGTTCTTATAAGAGCAGGCAAAACAAATGACCTTGACGTTGCAATTTTAGATTGTGAAAGTTCGCTGATATCGCGGAATCTATCAAAATACGAATTTCCCATACTTCCATCAAGCATCATTAAGAATTTCTGAAATGTTATGACAAGTGGATAGCTTTCAGGTGGAATGTCTTTAAGAGAATCTGGTATATCTCGAAATTGAAATGCATCATCGACACCAGGCAACTCAACGGAATCCTGTTCTGCTGAGGCCCTGCCACCGCTGATAAAGCTGTATTAAAAGTACAAGAAATTAATTAGAGTCAACAAAGTACTCAAATTTGAAGTGAAGATAAATAATTTTCAGTGCCATCTAAACCCACAAAGGCACCACAATTGACAAAACAAACATACAAAAAAATGTAATAGAGAAATTTCAAAGCTGACACTACAGAAGCAATATGATACCTTTTCAAGTTAGAAATTTGATTTTTAACGGCAGAGCATAATTTTGGGCTGACTGTTACAAACAATTGCCGTAAGACACTACCTTTAGTTTCATTCCCAACCACACTCCCAGATTGAGCACTCAAAGAATCATCTCCTATGGCTTCCACAAATCCTTTAGAAGAAAATTTGTGTTGTTGCTCCTTTTGAAATAACTTCATTGTCAAGACAGTGGTTTTCCCTGTTCCAGACCTGCCAAGAATGAAGGTACTCCTAGGGAAAAGAATGATATCTAATTCTTTATCTGTTACTTCAAAGGAAGATTGAGCTCTTTTCCATCACTTCCCGATAGCAAACGGTTCACTAAACCAGCTGATAAGAGTAGAACTTCATGAGCAATAGACTATCTCTCACTTTTGAGTTTTCAATGTAACATCTCCCATCTGATACCACGTCACTTGAACTATCTACTAACTCAGTCTTGTTAATATTGTTATATCTAACGACCTCATCCTCTATTCTCCAGGTAATTGGCACAACCAAATCCCTGCAAAAATAGATTATGAAAATATGTGCATATATTACTAAAATCCATAGTAAAATATTGTTAACATTTGCTACATTGATATTTAAGTATTGATTATCAGTTTATTATTCACCATCTAGAGTTGAATGCAGAATTCAAGAGACGTTACTATAAATAAATAAATAAACTGGTGTTTTTTGAGATCAGAGATAGCATACATACCCCTTAATATGTTCCAGCTTACAGCGGTTGAGGTAATCATCAGTGTATATGGAGAATATGCTGTCCAGACTCTTCAATAGCTTAGGTATTTCCTCGAGAGGTAAAATATCCCATATCTTCAAAACTTGGGTGTAGCATGAATATTTTGCAACATCCACGCTAGAAATAATATAAACCCTTCCAATCTTATACTGTTTCACAAGCTGGACAGAGGTACCACATAAAGTTTCAACCTCAAACTTCTTAGGACGCCAACCATTGGAAAGTTTAACCAATAGATTAACTACAGACTTTTGTGTTTGTGATGACTTCAACTTCCCAAATGACTTCCTGAAGTTATTGCTGAACAGGACCTGTAAATTTGAGGCAAGAAACAATGAATAATGATTAGAAAGTAGAAACTAACAAAATAGTGGATATTCGATTTAATCTTGGAGTAATTTACCTTCCACAATGCACTTTTGAAAAGCAAACTATCTTCATTAAGTAATTATCTAACTGATCAAGCTCTTTGTTGGCCTTGATCATTGCTTTCACTAGCTCTTCATCTTCATCAGCATTGAAAAAACATTGCCGCTGCTTCGCGTCACAAATTAAATCTTCCCAGAAACATCCAATTTTACACAACTTTTTGTCATTCCCCAAAATCCAAAGGCAGTGCCTGAAAGGTTAACACACAACAAGTTAACAAAGACTAAAAGATGTGTAATCAAAATTCATATATACAAATCTTCTACAGTATATTTTTTTTGACCAAAAAACACACTAGTTGTACCTAGCTCGTGTCAGAGCAACATTAGCACGTTGCGGATTAGACAGGAACCCATCTAATCCCCAACTATGATGAGACCCGACAGTAGATATTATTATGACATCTTCCTCGCCACCATAGAACCCATCAGCAGACATCACTTTCACTTTAAAATCCTTTAGCTTCCCATATTTCTGACCAACTTTATTCTCTATTTCAGCAATTTGGGCAGCGTACGGAGAAATAATACCAATCGATAAGCTATGCGTTGATCCTTCCAATGCTGTGAACAGTTAAAAACAGCCTTTTGTAAGTAGAATAAATGGACTAATCATGATTTAAAAATTCCCAATTTTGTAGACAGGGTTAATAAAAAATAAAAAATGTGAAATAAAATGTATATCACATCTATCATCTATGGTATTTATATACAACATCAATGATATCCTCACTAAAACTTTGAATAATTCTGAGGCATGAGAGTGGAAGAACAATAAAAATATAAAACTACATTGAATTTTCTACTTAACCATGTATGAAATAACAAAGAAGCTATTGCAATCAATTTACTAACACTGATCATACCTTTATAAAGGTTTCGCAATATTGCCACTACAACTGCCACTTCAACCATGTTTTTTATACCATGCCCAGCTTCATCTGCCTCCTCCCTTCCATTAGAAATATTTATGAATGAATAGGGACCAAACATAGGTCCTGGTAGATAGTTATGTTGAGAATTTTTAAGAACAGTTGGAGCATCTATAATCTGGTTTTTATAGAATTTGCGATTTGGGAAAGAACTTATTTCAGGATGCATTCTGTACTGCATGTTGAGAAGGTCCTCCAAATGCCCAAACAAACCCAACCTTTCAAATAGACTTCTTCCGAAGCCAGCTTCAACAGACACCTAAGGTTACAATGCATTGGAAAATATTAAGAACGAAAACATGATTTTAAAGCGAAAAAATTGATGTTATACAACTTATACTTACCCTGCTTTTGACCCTAGCTTGTGGATGGCACTCATCGCCAATTAGGACAGCGTGTTGTATAGCTTTAAGCTGCATGGGAATCACTGATTCACACTCTTTCAACTGAGCAGCTTCATCAATTACCAACAAATCCAGCGGTTCCAGGTCCACATCGTACAGATTATATGAACTTGACACTGTGGTAAAAATGAGGGATGAATTTTTCAAACAGAACTCTGTTAAGAAACTTCTGTTGGTAGAAGTTGGAAGGCAATCACCAACAGAATGACTGATAGATCTTAGAGCCTGCACACTTTCAAACCTTATCTTGTCTAATGTGCCTGAAATATAATTAAATGCTCGACTTCCATGTGCCTCCTTGGAATAATTTTCTTGCTGTGCAAAGAGTTCCTCTAATTCCTTGTCAGCCACCAGACTTTTAGATAGCAAAATTTCGAAAGATTCAAGCAAACCATAGAGAGTAACCATCTTTTTGAAATTGTCCGGCAAAATAAGTCTTTTAGGGAGATGGGTGCATAATACTCTGATGCTTCTTTTGAGTGGTACCACTAAAGCTCTGAATCGGTCTTTTACAAACTTGAGAAATGACATCTGGACTTTAGAATTAGTTCCAATTTTCTCCATTACATGAACCTCTGCAATTATTTCATTCTCCAAAAGCAAACAATACTGAGATACACAATCTTCAAGAAAATCCACCATGGAATTGAAATGTTTCTTCCAACCAGTTAATGGAGCAAAAGACTCCACAAGACTATCCACACGATGATCCACATAAATCTTTCCAAGATCATCACATAACTCCAATCTATTCACATTCCCGAACAAGAGAAGGTCCCCCAATGAACAAAATAACTTGTTCTTTTCCAAGTTTGATTCGCACGCATCTTTGTGAAGGTTTAAGATGCGTAGTGCAAGTTCAGCAACTGCAACGTTTTTCGGGGCACAAGCAAGTGCTCTACAATTCATACTTAACAAGCTATACAGCAATATACTGATGGTTTTGGTTTTTCCTGTCCCAGGTGGACCCCAAACAAGTTTCACAGAAGACCTGTGTTTACATTGCACTGCAGATATAGTACCCAATACCGCAGCTCTTTGAGATTCATTAAGAGCCAGTAATAATTGTGAATCAACTTTTCCAGCCCAAATCCTGTCATCTTGTGCAGAACAGAGATAACAATTTTCCCTTACCTGCATTACCATAAAGCCAACATAAAAACATAAAAAGAAAATGATACTATCTTGTTTCTCACATCTATGTTATGTAAAAGAAAGAGAAACCGAAACTAACACAAAAACCAATTCCAAAATTGGAAGAAAAAAATGCCTGAGGTTAAAAAGTGAAGTGTAATTGCATCATTTATTTGTTCGCGTTATGAGAAGTGTTTAAAGGCTTCAATAAGTGGTAGGTATATCTTACCATGGAATTGGCACACAGAACTTCCTTGATAACATTCAAGTTTTGAAACATATGTAACGCCTTCCATGTTCCAGTGTTCGTTGCCAAGTTTACCAAAAACACCACAAAAAGTGATTTGCTCCTGCCCTCCTTCATCTCTATCTTTATGGGCTTTGAGGTCTTTACCTGAAAGCATATAAGTCTGTCTTCGTGCCCTACAGAATCGGACTCTTTCACATCTTCTACAACTGAAGCCAAAGACCAACTGCTTCCAAACCGCTGCAAGTCTGAAGCAACTTCAGGTACAGTATTGCCCAAAATAAATAGATCAGAAGGCTTCGGACTGTACGGTTCTTTGCCATATACACCATACCGGTTTCTCCAGGAGCTGACCTTGACGCAATACAAGAATGACCCCCCATGCAGCTTCGACTCCTCTACTGAGGTTACTTCAGCGTGAGGTAAGCCTGACATAAACTCCATTTGTGAACATAGCTCCATGCGAGTTTCTTCCAGCAACGGCATAGTATAAGAGCCAAGATAATGTTGTACGGACTCAAAACGCTTTGGAATCATTTCCACCTAAAAAACCAAACACGATTTCTAAGTTTAAATAGGACATACAAAATTCAACTAATCGTACTCGAAATCCATCTATGACTACCACACGTTAGCTAAACCCCGCAATGAGAAGTTACAAATGAACACGGAATTCATTAAAAGACGTAAACATAAGATAGATCATAAAATTGGAAATAATAGTGGGATCGACCTAATCAGTTCAGGTAAAAGAAAATGAAAATCAGATCAACCGTAAAGGCATGCTGATTTATAAATGGTCATGTCTTTGTGATGCTCACAATTACTTAGGCCTGTGCAGATCCTTATAACTTCCACTAAGGTTTACGGTTGAGTAACTGTATTCATACTGTACAACTTCCAGAACATTTTTGATAGACCACTACTGCCACCATGGCGGCAGTGGCTGTTCGCAGCAGTTGTCTACGCAGGCCCAACATTAAAACTTCCATAATATATCTCATACTGATCACTAAACTGGGGATAAAATGTTCTAATTTTTTGCAGATTGATCCATATAAATATAATTGCTACCAAGGTTTATAGTTCATACTGTAATTCCATACTATTTAAGCCTGTGTTGACCACCAAGACCACAAGAACACCCATCACCACCCACACAGGCCAGCTATAGAACATACATAATCTGTTTGGAGAATAGCCACAGTGAAGGTTGATGATGGGCTGGTGATAGTGGTGTAGGTCAAGAAATTCCAAAATTGGGGCTGAAATTCTCTAATTAAGCATAAAAATCAAGCATAATCGACATCATCGCATGAACTAATCAAGAATCGAGACGAGAAATTACAAAAATCTAGGGCAAAAACTTGAAAAGCTATAAAATGATAAATGAGTGAAAAAGAGAGAGAGATGGAGATTACCTTGTGTCTGTAGAGATCATCGTTGAGTATATCTTCAATACTCCAAGAAAACACATGTTCTATCAAATCCTTTACAACAGCAGTACCAGAAGAAGAAGAAGAAACAGGTTCATCAGTTTCTTTAGTACCGGAAGTTGATGCCATTCTCACTTCCAGTCACTATTGCTGCTATTTACTACTAATTTACACTATAAATTCTTCTTCTTCGTCTATGTACAACTTTAGATTTCTACTTCTACGCGAGAGAGAAGGGGGGACGAAAAGGAAAAATGAATCCCTAGAAAAATAATGTTAAGAAAAAAATGGGAATGAATTTATTTATGGGCTTTTTTATAAAATGGCCAACTTTTTGATCCATAATTAAAAAACTGACCGTTTTTTTAAATTGTTATATAAAATGGCCGAAATTGACTTATTCCGTCCCGTTTTTTCAAAAGAACGGGTACTGTTAGTTAAGTGGACACGTGTCAATAATCTTAGATGGTAAAGGTCATTTAAACCCCTAAGTGAGTCACCCGAGTTAGTTTCGAAGTCAACCTGTTAACTCGATCATCTTCTTCGCTTCTTCCTTGTATTCTTTCGAAACCTAAATTGTCGGTTAATTCCCATGATTGTTACAAACTAATCAGATATTTGTTTCACAGATTTAACAAAAAGCCAGGATTTTACCAACAATCCAAATGAGATAAATAGACCACTATATTAAGAAATTTGATACCAGGTAGGTGAGTGAGAAAATTAAACCCACGGTGTAAGTTACCTGTTCTTCCCAAATTGAAATCACCTCAATTGAATCCAAATCATTGATTAAACCTAAGATGTAAAACAAAGGAAAAAAAAAACAAATTAACCCAAATCACAATCAACTGTTCATCTATCTTCTTTGTGAAACCGTAACATTACTTCCCCAGATTGAAACCAACATCTCCATTAGCTGCACTACAAACAAAAGCTCAAACTTTGAATTTTTTCCTCTTACCAAATCAGTCATCTAATTCGTGCAAAGTGATGCATAAACCATATCAAACAGTAGCAACATTTTTCAATTAGGGTTATATAGAATGGAAATTTTAGGTTCCTAAAATGATTTAATTTAAACCATAAGTGATACCCAAAAAATCCACACTTCAACCCTCTATAAACCACAAAATCGTTAAATTCATAAACACCCGAATCTTTAACCTAGTTTTTACTATTTAGATCAGAGAGGGAGACGAGCACAGCCGCACAAGGAAAAGAGGAGACAAACAACGAGAAGGGGAGACTCGTATGTTTTAAGGGGAAGGACGTGGGCAAGGATGTAATGGTAATTTCGGGCTTAAAAATTGACTAAGTCAACTTCGTAGACTGTTTTGGTGGGACCACGTGATATAACTAACGGAATGGCTAGTTTATAAAAGACCAAAAAAAAATGGCCGGTTTATTAATTAGGGGTGTTGAAGCTGGTTACTTTCTTAATTTGCCCTTTATTTATTTTTTGGCTGTGTTACAAGAAAACGTGAGAAAAAATTTTTTGGGCGTGTCGACACGTGTGGACACGGACACGCGTGTCAGACACGTAGGACACGGCTCAGTTACCTAGAAATCTAATAAAATAATAGGAAAACGGATCTGCCATATATTTTTTACACCTGTTAGCATATTCCAAAGAATATGCCAAAAAGATATTTTTTTTCCTTCTTTGAGAAGGTTTCTCTCCTCTTTTAACTCTAAAAAATCTGACCCTAATACTCGTATTCCCCTTTTTTCTTTTTCTCTTCCTTTTCCTTTGTTCTTTCTTCAAAAATTATCTGATCATCATCTATAAAATCACTAACTAGTAAAGATACTTCAATAATAATCTGATCATCTTCAAGAAAATGTCTAAGAAAAGAAAAGTTGGAGAATCAAACCTCTATCCTCTTTGGGATTATGTTGAAAAGCAAGGAAAAACTGAAGGCGGAGGAAACAATCAGTTTCAGTGCTCAACTTGTTCAGAAATTTATCATGGTTCATATACTCGGGTAAGAGCTCATCTTCTTCATGAAAATTGTAAAGGTATTGGTCCATGTGAAAGTATTGATCCAGAAAGTTTAAATACTTTAAAGCAATTACAAAATGATGCGATATGAGAAGCCAACTTGGAAAATCGGGGGGTTTCTAATCTTCCATTACACAGTGCTCGAGAATTTCTAAATGTTTTAAAAAAGGTGATAGTGCTTTTAATCGTTATTCCATGGAAAGTCTCGGGATGTAATGGATCATACAATTGCAAGGTTTTTCTATGGTTGTGGGATACCTTTCCATGTTATTCGGTCTTCATTGTTTAGAGATATGATTCAATATGCAGCAAATAACAATATTGCAGGTTATGTCCCTCCAAGTGCAGATAGGTTGAGCACAAAACTACTTGAAGAAGAGAAAGATCATGTAGACAAAATGTTAGCACCTATCAAGAGTGGATGGAAAAGAACAGGGGTTTCAATTGTGAGTGATGGGTGGTCTGACAATAATAGTAGACCACTAATAAATTTTATGGGAGCCTCTAGTAGTGGTGCTGTGTTTTTGAAAGCTATTGATACTTCAGGGAATTATAAGGATGCAAGCTTTATTTGGCAAGTCTATTTGTGAACACTATTCAAGAAGTTGGGGTTAAGAATGTTGTACAACTAGTTACCGACAATGCAGGTGTGTAGGGCAAGTGCTATGCAAGTAGAGCGTACTTTCAGTCATATCTTTTGGACTCCATGTAGCAACATACACTCAACTTGGCATTAAGAGATCTTTGTGAGTGCAAGCCATGACCAAATACCAAACTAGATTTGAAGAGTTTAAGTGGATGCAAGACCTGATTGCACAAGCAAGATTGATTAAGATGTTTGTTGCCAATCACTCAAAAGCATTATCAATTTACAAGAAGTATTCTACTCTAAAGTTATTGAGTTATGGAGAGACAAGGTTTGCCACTAACCCGATCATGCCAGCTCGTTTGTTGAAGTTAAATACGCTTTGTTGGCTATGGTGGTGGACCAAGATTGGAAAGATTATAAAGGGGATGATGTTGCTAAGGCACAACAAGTTAAGAACATGATTGTTGATGATGATTGGTGGGACAATGTAGCTTACTTGATCAATCTCACAGCACCAATAGTTGATTTCTTGAGGTTCACCGATACCGACAAATCGACATTGCACTTGGTGTATGAAAAGTGGGATAGTATGATTGAAAAGGTGAGACTGGTGATATTTGAACATGAGGAATCAAATCTGATAGAAGGATCATGTTACTTTTATGAAGAAGTACATAATGTTCTTGTGCGGCGATGGAACAAGAGCAACAATCCACTAATCTGCCTGGCTCATTGTTTGAATCCAAAATTTTATAGTGAAGAATGGATTGAGGGTGGGTTGAATCGTGTTCCTCCACATCGTGACGAAGAGTTGTCAAATGGGAGGAACGCATGCTTTGAAAGATTGTTTACAAGCACGGCAGATAGAGCAACTATAAAAGAACAGTATGGGGCATTTTCTGGATGCAAAGGAGGCTTCTCAAATTGGGCATCTCAAAGAGATAGAAACACAGATGATCCAACATCATGGTGGAATAATTATGGAGCAGCTGCTCCTTTATAGCTAACTTGGCAGATAGGTTGATGAACCAACCAAGCTCTGCTTCTAGTGCCGAGAGAAATTGGTCGACTTATTCGAATATTCAAAATGCAAAGCGCAACAAGCTTCATCCTAAGAGAGCAGAGACTCTAGTCTATGTTCATAGTAGCATTAGATTGTTATCTAGAAGCGAAGATAGATATGTCAAAGGGCCTACTCAGTATTGGGATGTGCTTATGGATGAAACTAGATTGGATGCACCTACAGACCAGGAATTAGCTAATTCAGGCCTTAATATACCTACTTGCATCCCTCCACCATGTACTGACACAGTTGAGCCATAGGCCTACTACTAATGCTAAGCTATTAGACCATGAACATAACTAGAAATATCAATGTAGTCTATTTTTTGCAATGCCGTTTTTTGTATTAATCTATGTATGTTTTGAATGCTTGTATCTTCCTATCTATGATATACTAGCTATCTATTTTGTATATGCCGTGTCCCCGTTTTCTAGTTTTTTACCTTGCCGTTTTAAGGTGACGTTTTGGACACAAAACCCGGACACCGTGTCCGTGTCCTTGTAACACAGTTTTTTGGGAATAGGGTTGAGAGACTGAGAACTCTGGGCGCGTACGGAGAGAGAAAAGTAACGGGAAAATTAGAGTTTGGTCCCTATAGTTTATGAAAGATAAAATTTACTGCCTCCCATTTATACAAAAAATAAATAATTACTTACCCGCATCTTAGGCCTATTCCTCCTATACACCATTTTTGGCTGGGTTGCACAGACGTGGACACGACACGACGCGGACATTACAAAATTCTCAAAAAACTAGGACGCGGACATATATATACATATTCTATTTATATATTATTTATATATTTATACAACAAGGTCAAGTGTTTTGATTCTAAAAATTAGAAAATAATATTACATATGTATAAATTTCAAAAGTAAAGGAGAGATCGTTTGTTTAGACACACCGAAGGTCAAGCAATCAATCACTATTAAAGACATGGCACAATCAAAATGCATTCATAGTAAAACACATGCCAACCAAGGGTATATGTGATGTCTTTTCTAATTACACAACCCTAATAAAGATTTAAATGATTGATCTAAATGTTTGTCTTTCTTTGTTTAGTTAACAATAGTAAAAATAAAGGAAGAAGTTTAAATGAAAAATGAAAAAAAAAATTCTTTAAACCCGAGTCATCGATGCGTCCAAACAAGACGCGCACGGAAAGCGCATATTGGTGCGTCGGACACGCGTCGTGTCAGCGTCCAACGCGCTTCCTATTTCCGACGCGAGTCGGACGCGGACACGACTCATAAAATGGAGCGTCCGTGTAACCCAGATTTTAGGCCTTCCCACTCTATAAACAAAAATTATCAATAGACCGCCTAAAAAACCGTTAGAAAAACCGTCCTTTCACATAATCTCTCTCCAAAACTTGCACCTTATAAATCTGTAGGGGTAGGGCCTACCCGTGTGAGGAAGCAGTTTTTCTGGACGGTTTTTGAATCGGTCCGTCTAGAACTACTGCTCTATAAATACCCAAGTTCAAATTTATTTCAACTCACACCAAAATTTCTAAATCTCTCAAGAATTTCTTTATTTCTCAATATTTGTCAATCTAAAACAACATTAACAATCACACCTTTTTTTTTTTAATTTTTTTATTTCTTGTAATATGGATTCACAATCTCGAAGTCAAGGCAATGGTAAAGGTAAAAAGGTAAAATTTCGGGGTGTATAATTCAACGTCACAGAGGATGAATGTGTTTGTCGTAAATATGTTTATTTTACCTAAGGTTGTATCAATGGTACTCAACAACATGGTAACACCATGTGGGAAACATATTTTGAGATACTAAGAGCAAACCATGTATGAGCATCAATGATTGTGATTTGAGTGGGTTGGTCAACGCTTCGTTGTAATCAATAAGGAAGTTGCCTCTTATGTTGATTTCATAATGTGCCAAGAGGGGCGAGAGACCGGTCTTGTGGATGTTGATGAAAGACGGATAAGTAAGTAATGGCAAAAGACAAAGAATTTCTATTTCAAAGTTGTTATCATATTTTGGAGGTGTTGAACAAATATAATCTGAATGTTAGTAACTAATAAACTGAAAGGTTACCATATACAATTCTTCTCCTCAACACCAAATTCTTTACCATTTTCACCATGTCCATCAAATTCTTCACTAGAAACCCCAAGAAACTTAGATGTCAACTTAGTTCTCAATAATGATGATGGCAAGAGAAAATTACTAGGGAGACATTGTAAGGATCCTCAAGCTTGTCAACGCTATTACACCAGTCAAGTGACGAATTAGCCGATAATGACTCGATTAGTTTAACATGAAAGTTATTAATAGAATTAATCTAACAATAATTTAGATACGAAATTAGTATTACTAGATAGATATCGAAAAGTTATGTGAAATGGACTATTGAAACGCGATCGATCGGACACCAATGAAGAAGATATTGCACGCAGAAGTCGGAATCGTCAACTTGACCTTAACTGTGACCGTTGACTTATGTTGACCAGACCTCTAGATTAGTGGACCTCTGTATAGTAGGAAGATATCCCTTAGTATTCTTTTGAATATTAAATAGTAAAACTTAAGATAGAGTTTAAATGTTTATATTAAGAAAATCGAATTTTGAATGAAGAATATCTCTTCGTTCCTTTTCTCCTGCTTCACCTAGTTTTGTGATATTAGAAGAGAGGGGATGTGACAGAGAGCTAGTGTGAGTGAGAAAGAGATCGGAGGGGATAAACATTGGTAGAGAAAAAAATAGGTTAGAGTAAAAAGAGTGATGGTTTAGTTGAGAAATTCCATGAGAGCATCCACAGTCGTGGAGTATAACCAAATTTTTTGCAAAAATGCATTTGGGAGACGGAGTAAAGACCAAAGACCGGACTATAACCAAAACCTGCACCGTATTTAGTCTTTAGTCTCGGGTCTTTAGTCGGGCGTAAATTGAAGTCATGCCTTGATGGGGCGTAACTCAAAGTTGCGCCCAACAAAAAAAAAAAAAAAAATGGGGCGCAATTTGAGTTGCGCCCCAACAATAAAAAAAAAAAAAAAAAAATTGGGCGCAACTTTGAGTTGCGCCCCAACAATAATAAAAAAAAAAAATTGGCGCAACTTTGAGTTGCGCCCCAACAATAATATAAAAAAAATAAAGAAAAAAAAAAGAAATGGGACGAGATTTGGAATTATTTGGTTGGGCGTGAACTCAAAGTTGCGCAACCAAATTTTAGTCTCCCTCCACATGCGTTACAACACGGACTAAACCTAAATTTTGCTTTTTTTTGCTCTTTGTTTTATTATGGTCGCACCACTGCAGGTTGCTCGAGAGATATAATAGAGAGGGATGGGTTAGAAAGCTTGTGAGATGAGAAGTGAAATCAAGAAGCTAGAGAGGTAGGGAATATTGAGAGTTAGTAGTAGTAACTAGCAAGGAAATATTATGGAGTTGCTTAAGTAGATGGTGATGAGGGTGATTGAAGATAGTTAATGGTGTTGGTGATATTGATAATCATGGTGATGATGGAGTTTGGTTCTAACCAATCCTTTACACAAAGGTAAACTTCCTAACAGATTCTAGAATGTAAATGATGGATTGGGTATGTGTTAGATACAAGAATAGAATAGAAACAATCAAGTTCTTCATATGATAATCATGATTTCATGTAATTATTGTATTCTCTTATTTTTAATTGCTAGACATATTATAAATTGAATTCTTCATAGATTATTGATATGATTCATGGTATATCGAGTTAGGAATCCATAAGAACCTATTTTGATTGATTTGAAATCATATTGAATGAGAAATGATGATTTTGGTGATAATAATCAAATCTGAAATTAGTGGTAATTACGGTGAGAGCACCTGTTCATGGACGATTATAGACATGATATAAATTGAATTAGTCCCTAATGTCTCAAAGAAAGTTGTAGAGAGACTGTCATCTTTTTGTAGAGCCTGAGTTTTCTTAATTTGGGTAACCATGAAATTAGTAACGATTTTCCAAAGTTCACTCGTTGTAACTGAAAAACTGAATATTTCGGTGACATAGCATCTTGGTCGATGTTTTAGGGTATGATTTAAGATAGAATTAGCTCTGGACTAGAGCTACAAAGTTGTAGTCGGGACTGTCATCTTTTTAAGAAGCTATTAGGAGCCTTGTTTGAAGCACAACTGAGAAATATAGAGAGCTCCAAAGATAGATGCATGTGCTCTGAAAAAGCTGTATAAACATGCCTATCATGTGTTTGTAAAAATAATTGAGTCATATCAGTGAGTTGGTGAGTCAAAACGAGTTAACTGTGTTGACTCGACGAGTCAGACTAGCTGATTCTCTATTCAGATAGAGCCAGGTGGACAGGGTTAGTGGGCCGGGCCGAGTTGGCTCGTGGGCAAGGTTTAGGACAGATTTCTTATTTTGCATTTTGGACCCCTCACGGTCCGAATTAGCTTTTGGCTCCTTCATGCAAAGTTGTAGAGCTTTCGAGGGCTTTCAAATTACATCAAGGTTGACCTCATTTGGATAGGTAGATATTGATTTATCCCAAAATTACTTTCGACCAGGTTATAAAGCCATTGATAAAATTAGAAACCACCAGTTAATTCACTTAGCTATTAACTGTGAACATTTATGATATTTTACTATGAACCTTGTATGAGCCTATTGGCTAAACTTTTAGAGTGATTGTGTGATTAACAGCTAGTCTATTAACAACGATCGATTCAAAAGATGAACCTGTTGATTGTGGATTTTAAGGTAGGCGTGGCTTGTCATCAAAAAGTGGGAACTCGTAACCTTCTTGTAATCATTAAGTTTTCCTTTATCTGCCCGAGCATGACGAGACTTTACTATCTGGTGCATGATTGCGTGTACTTTAATGTACCATTTCCCGTATCTTTGAGTATGATGTTTATGTTGTATATGTGCGTACGATGTTTGCTACGATGTGTTTGTATGTGATATGTATTGTGAGATTTCTGCGAGGTGTCTCGTGTTTCCCAGGATCTTAGCTAAGTTAAGTAAATGAGAATTCATCAAAAAATTCGACAATATTTAGTAGAGGCGGTAATTCATCCAGTTTTACTATTATTATATCTATTTTATTTAGTAGGCGGTAATTCATCCGTTTTAATAGTAATAGTAGGTAGTAATTCATCCGCTTTTTAATAATATTGCTTATTAATATAGTAGAAGTGTAACTCATCCGTTAGCAATCTTATCTTAGTAGGGCGGTAATTCATCCGTTATGATATTATATATACTATTTTATTTGAGGGAAATCACTCGTATGCATATTATACTTGTTTGTCTAACTACCGATCTTGATGGTAATATTCGAATCATGGCTTGTAGGGGCACTCTGTGTGGATTGATGTTATTATTATTGATTAGGGTTGCTCTCGCGTGCGTCTTCTCCAATGAGTTTGGCGAGGTTAGAATGACACTTGCTTCTTGTTGCATAAATTGTTGAATACTTAGATTCATTACTCTTTCTTTCAATTAATTTTATTCTAGAACTGTGAAGCATGTTAGTGATTACTTGAGAGTTATACGTTTCCACTGGGCACCTCTTTCAGGATGATCAGCTCACTCGTTACCACTTCAGTGTTTTTTTCAGTTTTCAAAAGTGATAGCTCGCTTGAGGATATGTTTCTGTAGTTTAAAGCTTTAGCGGATTGAGAACGTGACGTATCTTTCATGTATATGTATTCTCTATTTTTCTGTAAAATAACACATTAATGTATACATACGACTTGAGAGATTTTCATATAAAATGTATCAGAGGGTTTGGGATTTATTTGACTGCCTTTTGTAAATATGACTCTTAAAATCGATAATCTAAACTTGATGCTTCAATTAGGTGGTAATCCTTTAGGTAAGTAGGTTTAGTAATTGGG